>JAUELO010000330.1:2349759-2360076 GCA_032357855.1 Amphibolips quercusostensackenii
TTTTCAATTGAAAATTAATTTCTTCAATTCAGTATTAATTTTTTTAATTGAAAATTTAACTGTCCTATTTTTGGGTGAAAATTGATCTTTTATGTTCTTGGTTAAAAACTAATCTTTTTGGTTAAAAATTCGACTATTTTAGTTGAAGATTCATCATTCAAATTGAAAGTTCATTACTTTAGCTGTAAATTTAATTATTTTGTGGAAAATTTGTTGCTTTTATTGGTTGGAAATGAAATCATTCCATTTTCAGTTGAAAATTAGTCTTTTTCAGTTAAAAATTCGTTTTTTTCTGAGAGAAAGTTAATATTCTTAGTTGAAAATTCAATTATTCCGGTTAAGGATTCATTATTTTAGCTGAAAATTAATATTTTTGGTTTAAAATTTGAGTACTTGGTTAAAAGTTAAACTTTGTTGTTAAAACTTTATTTTCTTGTTGAGAATACAACTATTATAGTTAAAGATATATAATTTTAGTTAGAAATTCATCTTTTTCGTTGAAAATTAATTTTTTCAATTGAAAATTAATTTCTTTAACTGAAAATTAATTTTTTTAATTGAAAATTAATTTCTTTAACTGAAAATTCCTTTTTTGAATTGATAATGTAACTATCCCATTTTTGGTTGAAAATTGATCTTTTTAAGTTGAAAATTCATGTATTTTGTTTAAATATCGTATTTTTTTGGTAAAAAAATTATGTTCCTGGTTGGAAACTACTCTTTTTGGTAAAAAATTCAACTATTCCAGTTTAAGGTTTATCATTTAAATTGAAAATTCATCACTTTGGTTGTAAACTTAATTATTGTGTTATATATATATAAATAATTTGGTGATTGAAAATTAAATTATTCCATTTTCGGTCGAAAATTATTCTTTTTCACTTGAAAATTCAATTATTTGCTTGAAAATTCGTCTTTTCTGTGAGAAAAATAATCTTCTTGGTTAAAAATTTACCTATTTCGGTTAAATATTCATTATTTTAGTTGAAAATTCATATTTTTGGGTCAAGTACTTGGTTGAAAGTTAAACTCTTTTGTTAAAACTTAATGTTTTTGTTGAAAATTCAACTATTATAGTTAAAGATACATAATTTTAGTTTAAAATTCATCTTTTTCCATGAAAATTTTTTTTTTTCAATTGAAAATTTAACTATCCCATTTTTGGTTGAAAATCAACTTTTTTGTTAAAAACTCGCCATTTTGGCTTAAAATTTTTTTAATCTAGTTGATTTTTTCCTCTCTTGACTGAAACTATTTTTTCATTGAAATATCAACTATTACATTTTCCTTTGAGGATTGATCTTTTTCCGTTAAAAATTAATTTTTTAAATTACAAATTCAACTATTCCATTTTTGGTTGAAATCAATCTTTTTAAGTTGAAAATTCATGTATTTTGTTTAAATTATTTTTTTTTTTTTTTGTAAAAAATTATGTTCTTGGTATAAAATTTATCTCTTTGGATTCAAATTCAACTATTTTTTTTTATATTCGTCTTTTTTTTGTTAAAATTAAAATATTAAATTTTTCATTGAGAATTAAACATTTTGGATATAAATTTTATGATTTGGTTGAAAATCAACTATTTTGTTGAAAATTCATTTTTGAAATTGAAGATTCATCATTTTCGTTGACAATTCATCTCTTCGGTTGGAAATTTAATTATTTTATTGGAAATGCATTGCTTTTTTTGTTAAAAATTAATTTTTTTTAATTGAAAATTTAAGTATTTGGTTGAAAAATCATGATTTTTTTTTTTTAATTCGTCTGTCTTCGTGGAAAATTAATGTTCTTCGTTAATAATTCATCTTTTTGTCTGAAGATTCAACTACTTGTTCAGAAATTTATCTTTTTTGGTTGAAAATTTACCTCTTTGGTTAAAAATATAACTATTTTGTTGAAAAATCGTCTTTTCTTGTGGAAAATTAATTTTCTTCGTAAAAATTTCTTCATTTTGGTAAAAGATTAAATTGTTTGTTTGAAAATGAATATGTTTTTATTTTATTTATTAATTTTATATTTTAATTTTAAAATTTCATGAGAGAACAAAATAATAAGCTTGTGTTTTTTGCTTGAAAATTCAACAATATTTAGTATGAAATTTAACTATTTAGTACAAAATTAAACTATTTAGAAGAAAAATTCGTTTTTTTGTTGTTAAAAATTAATTCTTAATGAAAATTTATCAACTCGATTCTTTGTTAAAACTGATCTTTTTTGGCTTAAATATTCAACTATTTAGCAAAAAATGTTAAATACGAAAAAAATATAAACTGGAAAATTAATCGAATAAATTTTGGACTAATATCGCATCTATTGTTCAAACTAGTTAGTTGAAAATGTATGTATATTGTTAAAAGTTCGTCTTTTTTATAGAAAATTAATCTTCTTGGTTGAAAATTCAACTATTCAGTTACATATTCATGTATTTTTATCAAAATTCTTTTCTTTCTGATAGAAACTTAATGTTCTTGGTTTTAAATTCAACTATTTGGTTAACAAGTATGCATTTTGTTGAAGATGAATTTTCAAACTAGAAGATTAATTTTCTACCAAAAATACGATTTATCAACAAAATATATCAATTTTCAACGAAATAGTTGAATTTTGACAAAAAAAAAATCAATTTTCAAACAAAAATGGATTAGTTGCATTTTAAACGAAAAAAAAAATACTTTTCAACTATAATGAACCTTTAACTAGAATAGTTGAATTTTCAACAAAATACATGAATTTTTAACTAAAAAAGATAAATTATCATCCAAAAAATAAATATTTTAATTTTCAGTTAAGAAAATTAATGCTTAACCAAAGAGATGCATTTTCAACTAAAATGATGGAATATTCAATTGTATTCTAATTGTATATTCAGTTTAAAAAATAATTTTCAACCAAAAAAAGAACTAATTTTCAAGTTATATTTTCAAACAAAGTAATGAATTTTTAACTAAAATGATTAATCTTCATCTGAAATAGTTGAATTTTGAAGGAAAATAATGAATTTTCAACTAAAATAATTAATTTCCACCAAAAACGACGAATTTTAAATTAAAAAATATAATTTTTCAACCAAAAATCGAATAGTCAAATTTTTATTTAACAAAATTAATGTTCAACCAAAGAAATTAATTTTCAATTAAAATCATGAATCTTCATCAAAAAAAAAAAATAATTTTTACAAAAGAGTTTTTACATTCAACCACGTAATTAACTTTTCATTACAAAAAAAGATGAATTCTGAACTAAAGATGTAGTAATATTGATATTTCAACAAAATAAAATTTTAATTTTCAATCAAAAACGGTTGAATTCAGACAAAAAATACGACTTTTCAACATGAGTTGAATTTTCAGCTAAAAAAGATTTTTCAATCAAAACAGAGAAAAATTGTAATTAAACTGTTGAATTTTCAAGCAAAAGGATGATTTTTCAATAAAGAAGATTAAATTTCTACCACAAAGAACGAATTTTCAACAAAATACATGCATTTTTAACCACATACTTTCAGTTAATAAAAATAATTTCAAACCAAAAAAAAAGCAAATTTACAACAAAATAGTTAAATACAGTAATATATAGCTACTTTTACAAAAGAAAAATCAATCTTATTCGATTTTATGATGAAATTTAAAAAAGTAGGCATGCTCTAGAGAAAATTCACTAACGTTGAAAAAAAATTCCCTGACAATTCCAGGTTTTCCAGGTTAGGGAAAATTAAAAAATGATCAGGGAAAAATCAGGCCAAAGTCAGGGAATTTTGGAAATAAAGTTATTGGGTCAGCCTGTTTACTTTATTAAATTTTAATATGAAATACGATTTCAAAAAAAATGAAAAAAAATAAAAAAGGTAATTTAAAATCGGATTTCAGCGCTACCGGGGACAAAAATTTTCGAATTAAAAAAAAGTAGCAGTATAAACATAGATTTCAGTGACACAAATTTTCTGTTCTTACAACGTTCTTTGAGCTAAGGCTTCTTTTATTGAATATTCAACTTTAAATCTTACCTTTGATTTGAATGTATTTTTATATTCCATGAGAAATTTGCTAATATCGGCTTCACTGGGTCTTGGGTTTATCGTACCCTTTCTTTTCTTAATTACATCCGTCTTTACCGAACGATTCTTCTTTTTGACGCGGCGGGATTCCTGTACAGAAAAACTATTTATTAAAATTAAATAAACATGAAATTCTCTTACTGAATCATTTTTTAAGAAAATTATTTTAAATTTTGAAAATTAAACAGTACTATTATAATAAGTAACCAACCTCAAAATTTTATAGAGTTTTCTAAAATAAAATACCTTTCGATTGATTTTCTTTTTTCCTTTAACCCTCTGCCTTAATTCATTTTCCGTAAAGCTTTCGTCTTCTGATCTTCTGAAGCTCTAAAATCAAAATTAAACAAATAATTTTTTATCTCTCTCTACTAAAAAAATAAAATTTGCGACAATTTTCAATTATAATTTACTTACACGTCTACGTCTGCTTTTTCTTCGTGATACAAATTCTTCCGAAGTAGACTCTTCTGAATCCTGAAATATTAGAGACATATGTGAAGTTCATGAATGGAGCGAAAGAAAAAATAATAATTTTTTTACCTGTAGATTTAGGTCAATTTGGTCCTCTCCTGTCTTTTGCCAGGAAAAAAATGGATCCTCTTCGTTTTCGATACTCTCCAAAGCTTCAATCAAAGACAATTTTTTGAAGGCTTTCAAATATGTCTTCAGGCCTTTCTCGGTTTCTTTATTGAGCGGTGTACCACGTAAAGTGTCAATTTTTATCAGATAAGGCCTTGTTTCCTTCAAATTGTACACTAAGTACAATATAATACTTAGATGGATCTCTGACTCTTTATCATAAACACCGATCAGTTCAATATTTACGTATTCGTAACTTAGTTTTATATTGAATAGATTGCAATTTGTAACTTTTTGCAGAGATTTCTAAAAAGAATAATTGAAATAAATATAAATACCATCAAAAATCCAATAATATGAAATATCTTTCAACAGAATTTAAAAAACCTCACGCAATTTTCAAATAAAAATATATAATTAATATTAATACAGAATTTTTGTGTTTAATAGTATCGATTATTTAAAATAATAGAAACAAAAAGTAAGGACATGTGATTTTGATAATTAATGAAAAATGATATTTGAAAGGATGAATCCGCAACCAAAAAAAATGAATTTTTATCAAAGTGGCACAAATTTCAACCAATTAGTTGAATTTTCAACAACAAAAAAATGTAATAGTTGATACTTCGACCAAAAAAGATCAAATTCCAACCTAGCACATTAGGTTTATTACAATAGAGATGAATTTTTAATGAATTTTCAATAAACGGTAAAATTTGTAAACCAAAAAGATTAAACTTCGACCAAAAAACAGTTGTGCTTTCAACTAAATAGTTGAATTCAGCCAAAAAAAAAAAATAATTTTTGATAGTACAGTTGAATTTTTAATCAAAAAGACAAATTTTTGATCTACAAGACGAATTCTCAACCAAATAATTAAATTTGCAACAAAATAATTGAATTTTCAATTAAAATAATGAACCTTCGTCGAAAACATGTATTTTTAACAGAGAAGTTCAACTTTCAAGCAACTAGTTGAATTTTCAATAAAAAATGATTAATTCTCAACTAACGAGGTAATAGTTGATATTTCAACAAAAAAAAAACGATTTTTGTTTTAAATCAAAACCAATTGAATTTAACCAAAAAAAAAAAACGAATTTCCAACCAGGAAAGATTTTGTAATCAAAAGAGAAAACAAATTTTAAAGAAGTTGTTGAATTTTCAAACCAAAAACGCTAATTATCTAAAAATCCGATGAATTTCCAGCCCGAAAATATTTTCAACTAAACAGTAATTTTCAATTTCAATTATCAAAGGTTGAATTTGCACTTGAAAAAATTAATTTTTAACAAAAAAAAAAATAATTTTCATCGAAGTAGTTAAATTTTCAACCAAGAGATGGATCTTCAACTAATAAAAATTAATTTTAACCAAAGTACTTAAACTTTCACAGAAGCAATTAAATTTTCAATCAAGAGAATGCATTTTTCACCAAAAAAGTCGAATTTACAACAAAATACATGATTTTTCAACTAGAGATAAATTTTCAAATGAAATGATGTATCGTCAACCCAAAAAATTCCTTTTTTAACAAAGTAGTTCGAAATACAAATTTCCAAAAAAATACATGAATTTTCAACCAAATAATTTAATTTTCAGCAACAAAAAAAAAAAATTTCGAGAAAGTGTTGAATTTTCAACCAAAGAAAAAAACAATATTTTTGATTAAAGTAATCGATTTCCGGTGAAAAATATTAAAATACCCTGAAATTGTTCAGCAACAGTGAATTTTCTTTTAAATCGATTTAAAAGAAGATTTTCCGATGAAAACGGGAGTATAACCTAAAATTGTTTTTGAAAAAATGTATCTTCTTTCAAATTCAAAGATTTTTTATTAAAAGGACCAATTTTCGTTATAAAACGCCAACAAAAAATCTGAATTTAATTATTTCAAATGATAATCTAAAAAGTCTTATGATTTTTGTTTAAAATAACCGATTTTCGGTGGCCACGTTAACATAACCTTGAATTGCTTACAGTTCTAAAACTACCTAAAACTCCAACATTAGCTATAATTGTTAAAAAATTATAAACCTTTAAAAACTAATGATTTTTGTTTTAAAATGTCAATTTCTAGTCAAAAACGCTAATATTCTTTTAAAAAGTACTTAGTTTCGGGGAAGAGCACTAACATAAAAAATGTATGATAGTTTAAATAATTTATATAATTTGAGAGTTTTCATTTAATCGCGCAAATGTATTAAAAAGCACAATTGTTTTTGTAGAATACATTTTTTTAATTTCAAATCGGTTCAAATTGATTAAATGCGAATTATCTTGTTAAAAATTAATTCTTTTTTTACAGGGTATCATTTTTAGTCGAAAATTCCAATGATTTGTTGAACATTCGTCTTTTTTGGTTGAAAATAAACTCTTTTGTCAAAAATACAACGTTCTTCTAAAAAATTCATATTTCGGGCTTGAAAATTCAACTCTTCAATTTCACAGATTTACAATTTAAACTAATACAGTTCTGGAGATTAACAATTAAAAATTCTTCAATTTTAACGATTCAATAGTTTGAAGATATGTAATTTTGAACGTTTTTTTTACTAGTTCAATTTTGAAGAAGCACGATTGAAAATTCTTCGATTTTGAAGATTTGCAATGGAAAATTGTTTAATTTTGTAGATTTGGAGCGGAAACTTCTTCAATTTCTAAAGTTTACAATTGAAAATTCTTCAGATTTGAAGATTTACAATGGAAAATTGTTGCATTTTGAAAATATAGAATTGAAAATTATTCAATTCTTAGGATTTATATTTTAAATGTAAGTAATTTTGAAAGTTTTTTTTATTTTGTTTAATTTTGAAGATATACGATTGAAAATTCTTTACTTTTAACAATTTGCAGTTTAAAATTCTTGAATTTTTAAGCTTTACAATTAAAGATTCATAAATTTTGAATGTTTATAGTTTAAATTAATGTAATTATGAACGCTTTTTTTATTAGTTCAATTTTGAAGATGTACAATTTTAAATTCTTAAAATTTGAAGATTTACCGTGATAAATTGTTTAATTTTGAAGATTTACAGTAGAAAATTCTTGAATTTTCTAGGTTTACAATTGAAAATTCTTCAATTTCGATGATTGGCAATGGAAAATTGTTTAATTTTGAAGATTCACAGCAGAAAATTCTTTAATTTTTTTATGTTTACAATTGAAAATCCTTTAATTTTTAAGATTTACTATCGAAAATTCTTGCATTTTGAAAATATAGAATTAAAAATTATTCAATTTTTAGAATTTACATTTGAGTAAAAAAAAGTTTTAATATCACAATACTTCGTGACTAAATTTTTTTTTAGTTTTAGATGAACTACGGATTGGTTTAGGTTTCAAGTTTCTGGAAAATTTAAAACTAAAACTTCAACTTTAAGTTGAATTTTAAAGTTTACAAATGAAAATTTTCCCATTTTGAACGGTGAAAATAGGGGTCAATTTATTTGTTGATTTTAGAAAAATCTGCTTAATCAATTTTTATGTTAAATCATAATTATTTTAGTTTAAGAAAAATTAATATTTCTAGAATTTCAGCAGCTTTTACTTTGAAGTATTAAATTTAGTTCTCAATTTCATATTGTGAAATTTTTATCGTTTTCAATTTTAATTTATTAAAATTCAAAAGTTTTCACTTTCAAATTATTCAATTTTGGATGCTTTTAATTAGAAATAGTACAATTTTCAGTCCTATGAACTTTAAGTGATCTATTTGAAATCATTCAATTTCGAGATTCTGGAATTCAAATTAAAACTGTTCAATTCTGAATGCTTTAAATTAGAAATAAAACAATTTCAACTTCTTTCTAAAGAAATTGTCAAAATTTTAAATTTTTAGTTTAAACGTTTTGAATTTTTGAAAGCCTCTGCTTTAAATTTTTTCAATCTAAAATTATCCTTTTCATTCAATTCAAAATATTATCCTTTCTTCAAAATTACACATATCTAAAATATTTTGGAATGGATAGTTTTTAATTCAAAATAATTTTATACATTTTTCTTAAATTTCAAATGCTTTCAATTCGAAATTATCAAGAACATGAATCAAAAATATAGAACAAGTAGAATTAAAGTAGAAAAGGTAAATTGAAATCAAATACCTTGAGTGTAATGAACTGGTCCATCCTGTTGTGATAGCAATCAATGTAATGTTTGCAATTTCGTATAAATTGCACAGCATAGGTAATGTTATCCAGAGGAGTTTCCTTCAAAATCAACTCTATATCCATAAACTTGGGCATTACGTATTTTCCAATTTCACCCGTATTATCAACATTAAAAAACTGCACAGAGTAAACACAACTTTTATTTCCTTCGCCTTTGGCGAAAAAATGAAAAATGTACTCATCCCTAAACGATTTAACGCACTTTATCCCAGCAAAATCAAACAACTCATTTTTTACTGAAAAATTACCAAGAGGCAATTTTTTCACGTGAGATTCCGAAAGATCGTTTGTTTCGGAAAAACGTTTGGTATTTTCTAGATTATTGGTGGAAGTGTTGAGTTTCTGTTTGATTACGGACTTTAGCGATGTTAATGTTTGTATATGATTCCTTAAAATTGCTTTTGCTTCTTCGGGGGATTCTGTAAATAAAATAATTTTACTATTTGAAAGTGGATGACAGTTGTTTTGAAGGTTAGGTTTAGGAAAAGGTTATGTTTTGCTCACGTTTGGATTCCTTTTGATGAGTGAAATCGGCATTGGGGCCACCGACTTTCATTGTTGGACTCATTATTCTTACATTTTTTAGCTTTTTAAATCATTTTACAGTCTTTTTGATCCTTTTTTGTACCGCGGCACTTTTTCCGCGCCAAAATATCAATATCAACAAATCTTTAAAATTTGGCCGTTGCGCATCGCAGTGGTTCTCAAATTCAACTGGCGATGGCCTTCATTCATACCAATGTTAAAATAACAAATTTGTTTATATCTTTAATAAAGAAACAAGGTTTACTGTTCACACTTGAAAAAAATTTTATTATTATCTATACGAAAATTTATAGAATTTCAAAATCTATTAATTTATTTGATTTTAAAAATATATTTAAGAATTCCTCAAATATTTTCTTTTCTTTTTGTGTGGCAGCACTGTTTGTGAGAAATATAATATTTTTAATCTAAAGAAAATTATGTTTATTTTAGAATTATTTTCCTTTCTTCCCAAGTTTTGTTTTAAAAATGTTTAAAAACACGAAATCATAAAATGATACCAATATGAAGCTTTGTAATTTTTATTAAGTTAATTAAAAAAATAATAATATTGCATACATTTTTTAATTTCCTGATTGAAACTTTCAAAATTTACCTTGAAATATTAAACATTTTTTAATTAAATTTTTTTGAATAGCGGAATAAATATTTAATTTATTTATTTATAATTAAAACAAATATTTGGGTTTCAAAATTTCAAATCCATTCATTTACAACTTGATCTTATTCAATTCTTAATAATAAATAAATTATTATCAAATATAGCTGCAAGTTATAAAATATTTTTAATTTCTGCAAAACTTTTAAAATTCTTAAATATCTATCAAACTGACTTGACTTTATTTTAATTTTGAAAAGTCTTTCAAAATTAAAAAAAAATTGCCTTAAAATCTTCCAAATTGGGCTGGGAAAATTTTACTTGATTTTTTATTTTAAAAAATCAATTTTTAATGATATTTTAA
>JAUELO010000330.1:2402539-2418982 GCA_032357855.1 Amphibolips quercusostensackenii
GCTAATGACATTAAAAGAAAGAAAGAAACAAATTCAGAAAGAACTAAGGGCTGAACTAGGTATAATGGTTGACCTTCCGAAAAAAGGTACTGGTACATCGAATGATGGAAATACCGCCAGAAAATTTTCCGAAAATTTTGAAAAAGTAAGCAGGATAACTGGTGTCTGTATTGATTTGATAGAGAAGCTCGTTCTTCATTCTCCAAGCACTGGAATCTCATCAAATCGATACCACAACATTTGAAAAACTTGCATAGGAAAAAACGGAAAGTTTTATTCGCCATTATCCGTGGTTCTACATGCCAGCCTCAGTCCATAAAACACTAATTCATGGGGGAAAAGTAATAGCTGCTGCAATACTTCCAATCGGTCAGCTTTCTGAAGAAGCCCAGGAAGCTAGAAACAAGGATTTCAAAGTATGCAGGGAGTACCGTACCAGAGAGTATTGAAGGATAGCTACCAACGTTGATTATGTTCACTATCTGCTGGCCTCTTGAAAAACACTTATTCTCTATTGACAACTGACTGACGAGAAAAAGAAGAAATTCGTTAAAGCTCTGGATCCTAAATCAGCAGCTTTACTCACATAAATAATTCAGGCAAATTCAATGAGTTCAAAAGAGTTTTTTGTTTATAAAAATTGGAATATTAAAAATTTGTTCACATATGACATTTGTTAATAAACATTTGGATTTTTGTTCTTAGCTAGATCATATATAAAAGAAATTGGCAGCAAGTCTTTGTAAAAAAATAATATTTTCCTACAAAAACACATAAATACAATGCAATTCTCTATATTATTTATTATAACAATTTAAATTGCTGACTTAAAATAAAATTTCTCAGCTAGATAATATCAGTCTTTCGCATCAGCTAGTCTTTATGAAAGAATAACTGACTAATACTTATATCTAACAAAATTTTTAATGTGAAATAACATTGTGATGTATTTAAAGATGATTTTTTATGAAGAGAAAATATTTATTCTTATTAAAGTTCTATAAATGTGTATTCGTTTATAAAATTTGTTTATAATAATGAAATTTTTGCTTCAATAATTTATTCTTATGATATTTGTGTCTGTGCATCAACTTCTATTGATTTCTGTTGTACTTTACTGGTTTACACAAAGATAAAAAATAATACATGGGGAAATATGATTTTTTTAAAATTGTTTAATAGCATTTACCACAAGATGAAAATTGAAATTTGTCCTCGAGGTATTGATGCGGAATTTCATTTAGAGTATTTCTTTAAAAAAAACTTTAAAATCGACAAAAAATTACGACGATTAATATTGAATACTTTATTTATATTTTTTGCCAGTGTTTATTGTTTCAATTTTCACATTGAAAACTTTCAATATGTAATTATTTATTTTTAACTGGTGGCGTTAAAATTTAAGTTTGATAGCAGCATTAAAAAGAACATAAAAAAGACTCTGAGTAGATTAACTTTTGAGGTCACACCAATTATTTTTTCGCAACTAAAAATACTAATTAAATTGAAATTAATTAAATTAAATTTTTGTATAATTAAAATGAAATTTTTAATATTCTGCACAACTCTTACACTAATGCTGAATTAACTTTTTATTATTTATCACCAACAGTTTTTTGGTAAATGATTCATGTTGTAATTGAACTTTAAATTGTTTTCTTTTTCAAATAAAAAATAAAAACTGCTTTTTCAGTTTGCCATCCTGCCGCAAATGTTGATTTATTGTATATTTAAACAAAATTGCATGAATTTCTTTGCAGTTCAAACTTGGTAGGAGTCTCGAGAACGACTTTGTGATAAAAGATATCTGCATTTCACGGCAACACTGCATCTTCCGACTCACAGACGACGATCATTGGTCTATAACCCATTGTAGTTCCGTCAATCCAATTCTTATTAACGACAATCCTATCTACAAAGGAGCCACTAACATCCTTCAAGTCGGAGACGTCGTGCAATTAAATCCGGAAGAAGAATTTAAATACGTATTTACTCTAAATCTTAAATCCGACCAAGCCTGCAAAAAACCTCGACTCGAAGGGCGTCTCTTCGACGATGTTCTCAATGAACAAAAATCTTTTGTAGCAGCTCAAGAAACCAAAAGGAAAGACCTCGAAGATCAGTTGCAAGAAAAACAAAAGGAACAAGTCGAACTCCAAACGGAACTCGATAGGCTGAGAAAAGAAAAGGAAGTATCGCAGGAACTCGGCAAACAAATTGCAATCCTGGAACAAAAAATTGAATCTGGCAACGTCGTGGAAAAAGAATTGCAGAACAAATATCGAGAACTTCTTGATAAGCTGGAAGAGGAAAAACGGAAATTTGAGGAGAGATTAGCCGATGAGAAAAGAAAGTGGCAAGAGGCTTTAGAAGCGAGTAAGCAAGAAAAAGTGACTTTGGAAATTAGCATGAAGGAACAGATGGAGGAGTGGAAATCGAAACAACAAGAGGAATGGAAAAGTAAAATGGAATCCCTCGTTTTGGAGGAAAAGAACATGCAAGATAAATTATTGAATGAAAAAACGCTCCTGGAACAGAAACTCAAGGAAATGGAGGATACTCTGAAGGAGAAAGAAAATGCGATTCAGCGAATTCCTTCTGCAAATAGTAAGATATCATGTTTTGTTGTTTTTTTCTTCGAAATTTAAACAGTTTTTTAAACTTCACACTCTTCCAACTGTTCTCCTCTTTTTCTCTTAGAAGTTGAACGGAATTAATAGAAACCAATAGGAGGAGCCGACTTGATTCAACTTTTTTTGGTTGACAGTTAATTCTTTTTTATTGAAAAGTCTACTGTCATATCTTTGTTTCAAAACTTATCTCTTATGGTTCAAAATTCCGCTATTTGGCTGAAAATTCAATTGATTTGTTGCAAATTGAACTATTTTGTCAAAAATTCATCTTTTTTGGTTCGAAATTCAACTTTTTGCTGAACATTCATCTTTTTGGATAGAAAATTCGTCTTTTTGATTTAAAAATTCATCTTTTGGTAAAAAGGTAACTTTTTTGGTTTAAAGATAATTCTTTTTAATTGAAAAGTCTACTATTATATTTCTGGTTCAGAATTCATCTCTTTTGATTGAAAATATTATTTGGTGCAAAATTGAATTATTTTTTTGTAAATTCAACTATTTTGTCAAAAATTCATCTTTTTGGCTAAAAATTAAACTGTCTTGTTGAACATTCAACTGTTTGTATTGAAAATTCGTCCTTTCTATTGGAAATTCGTCTTTTGAAAGAAAAGTCATCTTTTTTAGTTTAAAATTGATTATTTTTAGTTGAAAAGTCTACTATTATATTTCTGGTTCAGAATTCATCTCTTGGTTGAAAATTTGATTATTTGGTTGAAATTTCAACTATTTTGTTCAAAAGTCATATTTGTTTTTTGAAAATTCAACTGTTTTTTCAAAATTCGGCCTTTTGGATTGGAAATTCATTTTTTTGGCAGAAAAGTCATCTGTTTTGGATGAAAGTTAATTCTTTATAATTGAAAAGTCTACTATTACATTTTTAGTTCAGATTTTATCTCTCTTGGTTAAAACTTTCACTATTTGGTTGAAAATGTAATTATTTTTTGTAAATTCAACTATTTGGTCAAAAATTCACCTTTTTTGGTTCATAATTCAACTGTTATATTGAAAATTCATCTTTTTGGATAGAAAATTCTTCTCTTACTGAATTGAGAGTTGATCATGTGTTTGTTGAAAATTTATCTTTTTGATTCAAGTTTTACCTTCATGGTTGAAAATTCATCTTGTTTGGCTGAAAATTATTGTATTTGTTGAAAATTTGTCTTGATAAAAATTTCATCTTGATTGAAAATGCATCTACCTGGATAAAAGTTGAACTAACTTTGTTCAAAATTACTTTTTGTCTTGAAGGAAAATTGAAAAAAATCAAAAAAATCTTTGATTGAAAATGTTTTTTTTTTAATTAATCTTTTTTCTGCAGATTTAACTATTCCATTTTTGGTTGAAAATTGATCTTTTTTGGTTGAAAAATCATATTTTCTGGTTAAAAATTCAAATGTTTTGTAAAAAATTCAACAAAATGGTTGCATTTTTTTTCTTTCTTGACTGAAAAATATTGGTTTGAAAATTCAAGTATATGGTTAAAAATGCGTTTACTTTTGTTGAAAACTCATTTTTTTTTTTGAAAATTATTCTTTTTATCTAAAAATTTAACTATTCCATTTTTCGTTGAAAATTGATCTTTTTTATTTCAAAATGGATATTTTCTGGTTATAAATACAAATTTTGTGTACAAATTTGTCTTTTTGTCTTAAAAATTCAACAATTTAGTTGATTTTGCTTTCTCCCTTGGCTAAAAAATATTTCTTTGAGAATTCAACTATTTATTGAAAAATTCGTCTCTTTTGCTTAAAAGTACAACTAATTGATTTTGAAGGCAACTGTTCGAAAAAAAGTTTTCTTTTATTGAAAATTCGTTTTTTTTTTGTATGTTGAAAATTAATCTTGTTAACTGAAAATGTAAATACTTTATTTTTGGTTGAAAAATGATTTTTTAAAGTGAAGAATCGTATTTTTCGGTTATAAATTCAAACTGTTTTGTGGGAAATCCGTCTTTTGAGCATAAAAATTTAACAATTTGGTTGAATTTTTTCTCTATTTTGACTGAAAAATCTCTTGGTTGAAAATTTAACTATTTGGTTAAAAATTCGTCACTTTTGCTAGAAAGTTCAACTATTTGGTTTTAAGGGCAACTGTTTGGTTGAAAATTCGTTTTTTTGTTGTTGAAAATTGATTTTTTCAACTGAAAATTGAACTACTCCATTTTTGGTTAAAAATTGATTTTTTTTAGGTGAAAATTCATATTTTTTGTTTATAAATTCAAACTTTTGTAGAAATGTCGTCTGGCATACAAATTAAACAATCTGGTTGATTTTTTTTTCTTGGCTGAAAATTCTTTCTTGGTTAAAAATTCAACTGTTTGGTTGAATATTCGTCGTTTTTGCTAGAAAGTTCAACTATTTGGATGTAAAGGCAACTGTTTGCTTGAAACTTTATCGTTTCGTGTTTAAAAGTCAGATGTTTTCTAAAATATTAAATTTTTCAGCTTGAAAAATCAAATATTTTGTTGAAAATTAATTTTTTCTAATTCAACTATTTTGTTGAAAATGCAATATATTTGGACTTGAAATCTTAGGAATATGGTACCTACATTAATTTTAGTTTAAAAAATGTATTCCCCTATTATGCTCATATTTTGAGCTGTTGTGAAGTCTAACTTTTTTAAACTCTTGTTCATTTTCAGGGTGTCTACCCTACCTGGAAAACCTGGAATTCTCAGAGAATTTTTATATGCCTGGAAAAACCTGGAAATGTCAGGGAATTTTTTTTAAAGTCAAGGAATTTTTTCGGGAGCGTGCTTACTTTTTTATTTATTTTAAATATAGAATTAAATACGAATGATTCTTTATTTGCAAAAGTAGCTTTATAGAACTGTATTTAACTATATTTTGTTGAAAATTAGTTTTTTTGTTTGTTTTGAATATCCTTTTTCACTGAAAAAATAACTATTCTTTTTTTGGTTGAAAATGGGTCGTTTTTAGTTTAAAGTTCAAGTATCTGGTTGAAAATTTATTTATTTTGTTCAAAATTCGTTTTTTTTTTTGGTAGAAAATAATTCTTTTTGGTTGAAAATTCAATAGCTTATTAGCAATTTTTTCTCTCTTGACTGAAAAATCTGTCTTAGTTGAAAATTAATTCATGTTGAAAATTCGCCTTTTCAGTTGAATTCAACCGTTTATGATTAAAAATTAAAATCTTTTTTGGTTGAAATATCATCTACTACATTTTTTGTTCAGAATTCATATTTTTTAGAATGAACATTAAATTACTTGGTTGAAAGTAAGACTATTTTGTTACAAATTAATCTTTTTGGTTTATTATTCATAATTTTAACTAAAAATGTATATTTTTGGATGAAAAATGAGCTATTTGGTTGAAAATTCGTTTTTTCTTTGGCTGAAAATGAATTTTTTTACGGAAAATTTAACTATTCAAGTTAAAAGTTTAACTTTTTTGTTGAAAATTTGTTGTTTTTTAATTTAAAAGTATTTGTTTTCAACTACAAATGTAATTATTCCCGTTTAATAGTCCATCATTTTATTTAAAATTGTATCTTTTTGATTAACCATTTATCTTCTTTATTTGAAAGTTCATGTATTTTATTGAAGATTTCGTTTTTTTTTTGTTGTAGAAATTAATCTTTTTGGTTGAAAATTTAAATATTCGAGTTAAATATTCATCATATTAGTTGAAATTTTATCGTTTTGCTTGAAAATTCAATTATTTCATTTAAGCATTCATTATTTTAGTGTAAAATTCATCCCTTATGTTGAAAATTAATTTTTTTTAACTAAAAGTTTGAATATTCTATTTTTTGTTGAAAATTCAACTAGTTGGTTGAAAATTTGTCCTTTTTAGTTGAAAATTCATATATTTTGTTGAAAAATCGTATTTTTTTGGAATAAAATTAATGTTCTTGTTGAAAATTTAACTATTTAAGATTTGGTTGAAAATTGATTATTTTTTAGTTCAAAATTCAACTGTTTGGATGAAAATTTGTCTTTTTTAGTTGAAAATTTATGTATTTTGTTAAAAAATCATCCTTTTTGGAATAAAGATAATCTTTTTGTTTTGAGGAATCATCTTCCTTGTTGATAATTCAAGTTTTTTAGTTGAATAAGCATAATTTTAGTTTAAAATTCATTTGCTTGGTTGAAAATAAAACAGCTTGGTTGAAATTTCAAGTCTTTTGTTAAAAATTCATCTTTTTTGTACGAAATTTATCTGTTGCAGTTGAAGATCGTCATTTGGATTTGAAAATTTATCACTTCATTTTAAAATGTGCTTTATTTTATTGAAAATTAATTTTTTTAATTGAACATTTAACTAATATTTGGTTAAAATTGTATCTTCTTAAGTTGAAAATCTATGTATTTTTTTGTTTTTTTGTTTTGAAGATTTCGTCTTTTTTGATAGAAATTAATTTTTTTGGTTGATAATTTAAATATTCCATTTAAAGATTTATCTTTTTAGTTAAAAATATATCTTTTTGCTTCAAAATTCATCTCTTTCAGATAGAAATTCATCACTTTAGTAGAAAATTCATCCCTTTTGTCGAAAATTAATTTTTTCAACCATTCTATTTTTTGTTAAAAATTGAACCCTTTTGGTTAAAAATTTAACTGTTTGGTTACAAATTTTTCTTTTTTAGTTGAAAATTCACGTATTTTGTTAAAATGCGTCCTTCCGACAATTAAATAATTTTTCTTTGAAGAATAATCTTTTTCGTTAAAAATTCAGGTTTTCCAGTTAAATAAGCATAATTTTAATCGAAAATTGAAATATTTGGTTAAATATTTGTCTTTTTTAGTTGGGAATTCACCCTTTTTTTATTTTGATTACGAAGATTTACAATAGGAAAATCTTCAATGTTAATGATTTGCGATTTAAAATTCATCAATTTTAAATATTAGCAGTTGAAGAGCCTTCAATATTTAACGTACATACTAAAAAATGTTGCAATTGTAAATGATTTTTTGGAATAGTTCAATTTTAAAGACGTGAAATTAAATTTGGTTCAATTCAATTGAATCGATTCAAATAAATTCAAAATTTTTAACAAAATAGTTAAACTTTTTACTGGAATAGGTAAATTTTCCGTTAAAAAAATTCATTTTTAGTCAAAGAAAAAACGAATTTTTAACCAAAAAGCTCATTTTTCAACCAAAAATATAAATTTTCAGTTAATACTATGAATCTTCAACAAAGAGATCAATTTTTAACAAAATAGTTTTACTTTCTTTCAAGCAAATAATAAATAAGCATAAAATTAGTTATAAATTTAACTATTCGGTTGAAAATTCATCTTTTTTATTTGAAATTTATCTATTCCAATGGAAGATCGTCGTTTTCAGTTGAAGAGTTATAACTTTGGTTTAAAATGTGTTTTTTTTTTCATGGAAAATTACTTTTTTAACTTAAGATTTAACTATTCCATTTTTGGTTGAAAATTGATCTTTTTTTGTTCAAAATTCAACTGGTTAGTCATTTTGGTAGAAAATTGTTATTTTTGGTTTAAAATTCAATTATTTGGTTAAAAATTCATTTATATTGTTGAAAATGCAATATTTTTACTTGAAAAGTTAGGACTTTGAGGCGGTTTAAATTGAATTTAATATAGTGCCCACATTAATTTTACCTAAATATGTATTGAATTTCAAATATAAGGTGATAAAATATAAATTTGTTTGAATTATTATCCAAATTCAGGAACTTTAGAGACAAATTGAACAAATGATTAGTTATGTTTTTAGTATTATTAAATATTTAACTAATCGATGGGACTAATGTATTTAAGAATTTCTTGTATAATAATTTGTCAAAGCTTTCCACATTAAATTTAACTAAAATTGTTTTAAAAAATGCAAAATATTTTAATTGTTCCGTACTATGAAAAATGATACCTGGAAGAAACTTGAGATCCCTGGAAAAACCTGAAATTGTCAGGGAATTTTTTTCCCAGGATATGAGTAGACACCCTTATTTTTCAAATGTAATTAATATTCTGTTTTAATTTTCAGTTATAGAAACAGTCGACTTGTTGGAAAACGCGATAGTTGTTGAAATACCTCATGGTAGTTGTACTTTAGGTACTTCGAACATTCCTAGCACTCCTGCAAATATCGATATCCTTGACACAATAGATTTAACATTGGACAGTCCACGATCTTCGTCAATAGAACAGGCCAACAAAGTCATTTTCGGTAAAGTGGAGAACATAATGGATGAACAGTTAACATGCAGTATCTGTTCCGAATTATTCGTGAGGGCTATGACTACGAATTGTATGCATACATTTTGCAACCATTGCATTATGACTTGGATGAAGAAAAGTAAAGAGCCAGTTTGCCCGGTTTGCAGATCTAGAGTTATTTCTATGACGAGGTCTTTAGTCATAGACAACTTTATTGAGAGGATGGTGGAGAACCTGCCACTGGCAAGCAGAAACAGACGAAGTAAACTCGTCAAGGAAAGGAAAGGTAATTTTATATTTTAGACTTTCAGAATGGTCACTGACCGTGAAATCGGGAAATGACCAGGGATTTTTTGAGATCGGGAAATGACAGTGAATTCATTTTTTGACTGGGAATTTTGCAAATTTTTATATGGAAAATTTATCCAATCACTTTAAATATCACGAATTTCGTATCACATGTTATAGTGCGTTTGAAATTTAAAATTTATGGTAAAAATCGTTGTAGTTCCAGTATTAAAAATTGAAAAGTAATTGATTTAAAAAAAAAAGTTCTGAATTTGTTCAAAATGAAAAAATTGACTAATTTTGGCGATAAAAATTGAATATTTAAAATAGTTAAAATAGTTAAGTTTTCAACTAAAATGATGAAACTTCAACAGAAAAAATTAATTCGTCACAAAGTAGTTCAACAAAAAGATGAAGTCTCAGTGAAAAATGTAATAGCTAATATTTCAACTAAAAATATTTTTATTTAAAATCAAAAACAGTTATTCTGACAAAAAAGACCAATTTTCAAGAAAATAGTTGAATCCTCAGCCAAAAAAGATAATTTTTAAACTAAACAATTGCAATTTTTAACAAAAAAAATTTTATTTCTACCGAAACAGATGAATTTTCAACTAAAAAATATCATTTTTTAAGCTAAAATAGAATAGTTGAATCCTCAGTTAGAAAAATGAATATCTAATCCAGAAAAAAAATTTCAATAAAAAAAAAGAGTTTCTAACCAAATGGTTTATTTTTAGAATAATTATATCAGTTTTCAACCAAAAATTAAATAGTTAAATTTTCAGTTAACACAATTTTTTGTACAAAAAAAACGAATTTTCCACAAAATAGTTAAATTTTTAACCAAATACATAAATTTTCAACTAAAGGGATGAATTTTCAACAACAAAAAAATGAATTTTTAACAAAGCGGTTAAAAAAATAAGTCTTGATGAAAAATATAACAGTTGATATTTCAACTAATAAAGATTTTAATTAAAAATTTTAAAAAGTTATTCTACCAAAGAAGACGAATTTTCAACCAAACAGTTGCAAATTTTACCCGAAAAAAGACGAATATTCAATTAAATACATTAATTTTCAACCATATAGTTGAACTTGCAACTAAAAAAAAAAAAAATAAGTTTATAACAGAAAATGGAATAGTTCAATTTTCTGTTAAAAAATGATTTTTTAAGAAAGTAGTTCGACTTTTAACTAAGTATGTAGTTGAATTTGAAAAACAATAAATATTTTCATTTCAAATAAAAAACATTTGAATTCTACCAAAACGTTGAATTTCAAACAAAATAGTTGAATCTTTAACCTAAAGAAATTAATTTTTAATAAAAACAATTGCATTTTCAACTAAATAATAATTTTTAACTAAATTATTGAATGTTCTACTTAAAAAGGACAATTTTCTACAAAATACATGAATTTGCAACTAAAAAAGATAAATTTTCAACCGAAAATGGAATAGTCAAATTTTTACTTTAAAAAAATTATTATCAAACAAAAAAAAAGAATTTTCAACAAAAATTAATAATTTTCGATTCAAATATTTTAAATTTTCTGGTTTCTATTTTAGTTAGTTTTAATTTAATTAAATTTTCATTTAAATATTCTGCACCGTTTGATTTCAAATTTAAGCGTACAAAATTGTCTAGTTTTTTTAATTCTTCGAAATCGTAAATTATCACATTGAAAGACTTGACGATAGCACAACTATCAATTTAAAGTATTTGTAATCAGATAATTCTGGATAAAATGCCTCCATAGTAAATTCAAATCAATAAAAAATTAAGAAAATCATTTTTTTTTAAGTTGAAGACATAAAAATGTGAAGATTTTAGAACCAAACATTAAAAATTGAATTATTTTTTATTTGAAAATGTTCAAAAATAGTGACACTTTGAAAGTTAAATTTAAAAGAAATAATTTCGAATTTAAAGGCTTTAAAATGTGCAATTCCAAAAGTTTGAATCAGATTAATCTTGTTTTGTTTTCTTTTTTTTTAATGCTTCATTTTCAATGTAATATCTGAAAATTCTCCAATTTTTAGTTGAACTTTAAAAAAAATGAATGCTTTAAAATTGAAAAATATTTTAAAGAAAGATTTCGTGAATGAATAATAATTCTGAATGGAGTGCTAAAAATTTAACGGTTTGAATTACAAAGTAAAAAAGTGTGTTTTTTAACTTCAAAATAGATGAAAATATAACTATCTGAAATTTATACCTCAGTAATAGAATAATTACAATTTTAGAGTTCTGCATTTTCATGTTGAACGCTGAATAAAAAATTTTTTAATTTCATAAGTTTTAATTTTGCAATAAAAATGTATGCTTAAATTCAGAAAACTGTGATAAAAAATTTGAATATTTTTGATTTTTAAAAAGTTTGAATTGAAACAGTTTTAATATCACAACTCTTCGTGATTAGAATTTTTCAGTTTTGAATGAAGTCCAGGTTCGTTTAATTTTCAACGTTCCGTGGTAGACTTTTTTTTATTTTTAATGTTTCCCATTCAAAATTACCTCATTTTTAACGTTTTGTTAGAATAACTTAATTTTTAAGGTTTATAATTAAAAACTTTTCCATAGAAACGATGAAAATTTGATAAGTTTTCGATTTTGAACGCCTTTAATTACAAATAATACAATTTTAACTCTTAGAATTTTAAATTATCCATTTTTCGAAATTCCAATCTAGAATTATTCAATTTTGAACATTTTGAAATTGGCCTGTTTTTGAAGTTTTATTCTGAAATCATTTAATTTCGAGATTCTTCTATTCAAAATAAAATTTTTCAATTTTGAGAGATTCTGATTAAAAAATTTATAATTTAAAACACTTTTAATTTGAAATTATTCAATTTTAAAGGCTTTTATTTAGAAATGATACAAGTTTAACTTCTATTCATTCCACTTATTTTCCCTTTTTTTTTTTTGCAAAATTTTACTCAATCTGAAATTGATTTGGAACGTTTTCAATTCAAAATCGTTCAATATCTTTTTTTTTTAATTTCAAGCGATTTCAATTTGACATGATTAATTATTGTTTTACTAATCTGAAGAGCTCTTCATATTTAACGCTTTTTTAAGTTATGGATCTCAAAAAATTATTTATATTTTTAATGTTTAAAATACCTCATAATAAATTTTCTATTTCAGAATTAGCTAAGAAGATGAAAACCATTGCTGTCAAGAGTCATAAAAGAAAATAATTATATCCCGCTGGAGCTAAACCAAATATTGTTCTGTGAAGTTTTTTCTATTGAATTTGTATAGAGTCGAAAAGTGACTCGAATTTCAATATCGTTTATGACATCTTGGATCTTCCGTAGACGGAAGGTATGGACTCTTTCGTTATCAATTTCTGTTGCGTGTATAAATACTCAAGTTTTTATCTAGATTGCGTAAAAAAATCAGTATTCCTAACTTATGGATTAGTCGAATAATATTTTTTTACAAACTGCTTGTACCTCTTAATTTTGTGACATTATTTATAAGTGTTTATTTAATTTGCGTTCTGAATTTCGATACTTTAAATCTTAGTAGCGGTAAGGAATAGCAATAAGATCGAGTTACTTGTACAGTAGAAATTTTGTTATAAGTGCCATTTGGAACTGTGAATTTCTTTAAATTTATAATTGAAATTTAAGATTCAACTACTTTATTGATAATTAATAAAGACATATCTTTTTTATTAATTTCTTTACTTAATTTCAACGAAAATTTTAAATGTACGCTAATTGAGAAAAATAGATACATTGCTAGCTATTTTCTAAAATAATAGAATAGAAAAGCAAGGAGAATATTTTTGATAATTGATGAAAATTGATATCTTACGTTCGAAATTAATATATAATATTTTTTCACCAAACAATTAAACCGTTGCATTTTTTGTCGAAAATATACCATTTCTGATGAAAAACACCAGCATAACTTAAAGTTGTTAATTGCAGGTTTTTTGTTTAGAATAATATTTACAGTGAAAAGCGCAAAAATTTCTTATTATTGATTAAATATTGTAATTATTCTTCAAAATATAATTTTTTATTGCAAATGGAAGTTTTTAATTAAAAACACTAACAAACCATTGTTTCAGATTGTAAATCTTTTTTTAAACCTAATTTTTTTGTTTAAAATAACCGATTTCTCCCGAAAAAATTTACCATAACTTACAATTACTTAAAAATTTTAAACATTCTTTAATCTTTACCGATTTCCAGTAAAAACAGCTACCTTAACCTAAAATTCTTCAAAATTTTGTTTATCTCATTTAAAATCCAATGATTTTTTTTATTAAATGTACCGATTTCCAGTTAAAACGATAATAAAACCAAAAATTGTGAATTTTTTAATTCTGAATGATATTCTAAAATTTTTCACGATTTTTAAAAATTAGGTATATAAATTTTTGACGAAAACACTAATATAACATAATAACAGATTGTCCCAAACTGTGAATCTTATTTGAAATCAAATTTTATTTGCTTAAAATAACCGATTTCCTTCGAGAAATGTTATAAAAACCGAAAATTGTTCTAAAATTATAAACTTCTAAATTTATACCGATTTCCTGTAAAAACAGCGAACATAGCCTATAATTGTTCAAAAAAATTGTACCTTTAAAAACCAATCATTTCTTTAACAAAAAGTAGCGATTTCCAGTTAAAACGGTAATAAAACCAAAAATGGTGAATTTATTCTATATTTATAGAAAATTCATCCTTTTGTATTGAAAATGCATATTTGGATTTTTTAAGAAAGTGATGAATTTTCAACAAAAATTATAAATATTCAACTGGAATAGATTAATAAAACCAAAAAGATGGATTTTTCGCAAAATAGATTAAATGACAACAAAGCAGTTTTATTTTCAACCAAAAAGATGAATTTTCTGCTAAAATGATAAATATATAACTGAAATAATTAAAACTTCAACCATAAGATGAATTTTTAAACAAGAATAATTTTCTACAAAAAAGATGATTTTTCAACGAAATAGTTTAATTATAAAATAAAAATGACCATTTTTTAAGAAAATAGTTGGATTTTGGTATAAAAAAATATCAATTTTCAACAAAAAATGGAGTTGTTAATTTTTTAGTTAAAAAAGTTGAATTTTCAACCAAATTGATGAATTTTCAACTGAAATAATGAATCTTCACAAAAAATACTTGAATTCTAAATTAAAATCTGAATTTTCAACAAAGAAGATTAATTTTTACTAAAAAAGTTGAATTCTTAACAAAATACATGGATTTCAAACTAAAAAAGATAAACTGTCCACCAAACATAAAATTTTTAACATTTTTATTTTAAAAAATCAATGTTCTACTAAAGATGAATTTCCAGCTAAAATGATGTAATATTCAATTAGAATAGAGCATTTTCAGTTTTATAAAATACTAATTTTTAACAAACAAAAAAAGTAAGTTTCAAAAAAATAGATACATTTTTAAAGAAAGTGATGAATTTTCAACAAAAATCATGAATATTTAACTGAAATAGATGAATAGCATAAAACCAAAAAGATGAATTTTCAACTAAAATGATAAACATGTAACTGGAATATTTAAATTTTCAACCAAACTAATGAATTTTCATCTAAAATGATGAACCTTTCACTGGAATAGTTGAATATTAAACAAACAAAAAAATCAATTTTCAACTAAAACGATAAATATTTAACTGGAATAGTTAAATTTTCAACCAAAAAGATTAATATTCAACTAGGAAGATTAATACCAAAAAGACGAATTTTTAACAAAATACAGTAATTTTCAACTAGAATAGTTGAATTGTAAATCAAAAAGATGAATTTTCAACTAAAATGATGAATCTTCAACTGAAATAGTTGAATTTTAAATTTAAAAAAATACATTTTTTACGAAAAAGATGAATTTTCAACTAAAATAATTAATCTTTAACTAAGATAATTGCATTTTCAACCATGAGAGATAATTTTTTAACCAAAAATTGGATAATTAAATTTTTAGTTAAAAAAATTAATATTCAACAAAAGAGATGAGTTTGAACTAGAATGATGAAATATTTAACTCGAATAGTTACATTTTCAGTTCAACAAAATTAATCTTGAACCAAAAAAATTAATTTTTAACAAGAGTTTAACTTTCAACCAAGAAATTGAATTTTCATTCCAAAAAAGATTTTAATTTTAAATAAAAAACAGTTGAATTCAATCAAACAATACAAATTTCCAACTAATATCGATCAATTTTTCACCAAAAATAGATTAGTTAAATTTTCAGTTAAAAAGATTAATTTTAAACCAAAAAAAAAAAGAATTTTCATCAAAATAGTTAAAATACAGTAATACAAGGCTACTTTTACAAATGAACTATCGTTATTCAATTTTATATTGCACGCTCTCCTAAAAATTCCTCGACATTTTCAAGTTTTTCCAGGCATATACAAATTTTCTGACAATCCCAGGCAAATATTGTAAAATTCCCTGAAATCTTCTGGAATCTTCTGGAATCATGCGAAATCATTTGAAATTATTGAACATAAGGCAAATAAATACACAGAGGCCATCCATAAATGACGTAACTATTTTAAGTCAGAAAAATGTACGGGGCGCTACGTAATTCATGGGTTACCCCACATCCATAATAATTTGCAGCGATTGTTTATTGTACCTCGATGACGCCTACTTAACTTACATACTAAAGTGAAATTTAATTAAGAAGTCTATAGCGAGTAAAGTAACTTTATACATAAAAATGTAGTTCCAGAAAAAACACGCGGTGGTCCTCGATTACTTGTACACACATGAGGCAAAAATCGAATCATATAAATAGAGATTGTGATATAATATAGACTTCTGACGTTGCGCGCATCGTTTTACAGAAACAACTAAACCTTATAATAAGTCTTGTGACTATATATTATATACAACTGACAATACTTAAAACATACCATCCTTACAGCTTTGAAACAAGCCTAAGAACCCATCGCATCAATAGAAACCAAATCATCGTCAAGACTTGAAAATTCTGCTCCACGAATAAACCATCTTTTATAAACGATCCTCAGGATGAAGTGGTTAAAACATAAAAAAAAATGCTAATACTCGAATGTAACAAAAAGCACAAAGGTCGCGAGAAGAGGACGCGCGAAAGGCCCGGTCGTCGGCGATGATCACAATTTACCCCGGAGACCAGGAAAAGAGAAACGATTGAGCGACCTGTCCTCATGAATCGGTATTTCGAAGAATACAGATTCGACGATCGTCTCTTGAATGGCAAAACGGCGTTTTCAATCCGTTAAGCAGGCCTGCCCAGCGAGGAAAAATTCCCGACCGAAGCAGATGTTGCACTTCCACTTCTATTTCTTCTGAAGAGTGGGAATTTAC
>JAUELO010000330.1:2533892-2544926 GCA_032357855.1 Amphibolips quercusostensackenii
CCGCTGATGAACATGGCAACGTAAACAGAGAGCGAAACAAATCGCATCGAGCACCAGTCAGGCTCAGGAGTGGGGGAACATCGTTTCCACGAAAATCGCTCCCCTACGATCCCAACTACGGCAAGGTAAACAGAGGCGACTGTACCAAAAAATACAAATTTGCACCTAAAGAAGACCAGTTTTACTAAAAAATTAAATAGTTAAATTTTTAATTAAAAAATTAATGTTCAAGCAAAGAGATTAATTTTAAACTAAAATGAAGGAATATTCAATAAAAAATTTTCAACAAAATAGTTAATAGTTAAATTTTCAGAAGGAATTAATTTACAGCCAAAGAAAAAACGAATTTTCAAAAAAATAGTTAATTCTTTAACCAGAGAGACAAATTTTCAATAAAAATGGTGAATCTTAAAAAAATAGGTAAAAAATAAATTCTCAACAAAAAATGTAATAGTTAACAGTTCCACAAAGAAAGATTTTAATTTTCAATCAAAAATAGTTGAATTTTGGACTAGAAAAGATCAATTTTGAACAGAAAATGTAATAATTGAATTTTCTGTTAAAAAATAAATTTTCAACCAACCTAATGAATTTCCAAATAAAATGATAAGTCTTTAACTGGAATAATTGAATTTTCAACAAAAAAAAAATGAATTTTCAACTAAGAAGGTTAATTTTTGCCACGAAAGATTAATTATTTAAAAAAGACATGAATTTTTAACAAAAAAGATACATTGTCAACCAAAAATTGAATAGTTACATTTTCAGTAAAAAAAAATGTTTAACCAAAAGAGATAAATTTTCAACTAAAATAATGTAATATTTAATTGGAATACATTTTCAGTTTTTAAAAATTTAGTCTTCAACCAAAAAAAACTGATTTTCAAAAAAAAATAGATTTTCAAACAAAATGATGAATTTTCAACTAAAAGTATGAATCTTTAACTGAAATAGTTGAATTCTAAACTGAAAAGATGAATTTTTAACTAAAATTATAAATCATTAACTAGAATAATTGAAGTTTTAATCGAAAAGATTAATTTTTAAACAAGAAGATTAATTTCTGCCAAAAAATACGAATTTTTAGTTAAAAAATAATTTTCGACAAAATAGTTGAATTTTCAACTAAAAAAGATCAATTTCTAACTAAATAGTTGAATTTTGAAATAAAAAAATCAGTTCTTAACCGAAAATGGAATATTTAAATTTTAAGTTTGAAAATAATTTTCTACCAAAAAAAGACAAACAAATTTTCAACCAAAGTGATGAATTTTTAACAAAAGAGTTTAACTTTCAACCAAGTGCTTTTATTTTCAACAAAAAAGATGAATTGCAACTAAAATGATGAATATCTTAACTATAAAAAATATAGAAATTTCAACAAAATACATAAACTTTCGACCAGATATTTGAATTTTCAACTAAAGACCATCAATTTTCAACCAAAAATAGAATAATTAAATTTTCAGTTAAAAAAATTATTTTCAAACAAAAAAAAAAGACTTTGCAACAGGAGTCCGAAAAAATCTTTCATTCCATTTCATTATTGATAGTTAAACAAAATAATTTTTATCCAATCATTAATGTAATTTCAGATATTATGTTTTTTCTTTCAAATCTAGAGATAATAGATCAATATTACTTGAAAAAGACTTTTTTTCTTTTCATAACGAAATGGAATAAAAGTTTTGGTCGGGTCCCTGATTTTCAACAAAATATTTAAATACAGTAATGTAAAGTTACATCAACAAATGAATAATTCTTATTCAATTTTATATTGCAATTAAAAAAAAGTACGCTCTCAAGGAAATTTCCTGAATAAAAAAAAATTCCCTAACATTTCCAGGTTTTTCCAGGTATATAAAAATTCCCTGACCATTCCAGGTTTCCCAGGTTTTTAAATAAGGTAAACACTCTGAGAAAGTTAAAATTTGGGATAGAAAAAGAGAATAATTTCTGAAGAAAGTCTTGAATGATAATAAATCTTCTCTGCCTCCCTGGTGAATAATTAGTGAATGTGATTGTACTCGAGACCTTGGGTGGGACATAATTTTACATTTCGAGCCGTGGTGTTAAAAAGTATAAATTATAAATTATTCTGGGTGGCGCAAGGGTTTCGTGACTTCAGAAGGTCGTCGACAAATAAGAGAAAATCAAAGGTCCCGCCACAGTTCCGGGCTATGCTTGGCATATTAATTATTGACTGAAGTGGATGAACGACTTTTTACGGTCGAGAAACGAGTATTGCAGTCTGGAGAGTGCAACTTCATTGGAAATATTGAAAATGAGTATGTACTCTGCAATAAATGTGAGAATCAGTCTTTACACTCAGATAATTAAGTATGTTACACTCTCCGATTTGCTTTGTTATTTTTATTAATGGAAGTTATCCACTTTATTATTTTATTATTTTAATTGATACAAATTTTGATTTCAAAATGATTACTTCAGACAAATAATTTTTGAAGAAGAAAAAATCTGCTTCAACCCGGATTTGAACCTGGAACGCTACACTCCATGAGTAGAGCGTTAACAAATTACACCACCGAGGCCTTAGCAGATTTTCCGCTGCGAGAAATGCACTATTTTTGATTAACGTGGGTTTAATATAATTAATATTTAAAGGATGTTATTGCCGTTTAAATATGTTAACTCTCAAATTTTTTAACTTTTAATTAATATAAATTTCGATAAATGATTACTTCAAAGAAATAATTTTTGCAGAACAAGATAAAATCTGCTTCAGCCCGGACTTGAACCGGGCTAAAGCTACCTTTTTTTGAACTCGGGCGTTAACATTTTTAAATGGTAATGACATCTTTTGAATATTAATTATATTACACTCACGTTGAACCAAAATTCTAGATTTGCAGCAGTAAATAAATATGTATAGTATTCCCCTGCAAAAAGGTTTTTATGAAGAACAAGAAAGGGTCTGCTAAGGCCTCGGTGGCGTAATTGGTTGACCCTCCACTCATAGCTAGTGGTGTTCCAGGTTCAAATCCGGACTAAGGCAGATTTTTTCTTGTTCTTCAAAAATTATTTGTCCAAAGTAATAATTTCACCATGAAAATTTTTATTTATTAAAATATTTTTAAAAAGTTCGGACGCTAACATCTTTAAAGGGTAATAACATCTTTTAAATATTAAATGGGTTATTTTGTTGTTAGAATCTTTCGATATTAGATATAGGAAAATTTAAAAAATTATTCTTTGTTATGCACAATATAATACTTGAAAAATGGTCTGGTACCCATAAGAAATTTTCTTCGAAAACAAAATTCAAATGAATTGACTTGATTCAGATAAATAAATTAGTATAGTTTCCGATATCAATATTTTTAAACCTTGATCTAAATCTAATCCAGAACTGATTAGTTAAATAGATTTGTTTTAATTCTAAGTTAAAACAAAATTCGATTGATTGATAATCATCGAAATCTATTTTGACATATGTAATTAAAAATTAAATTTTGTGCATTCTGGGATTTTGATAAATATTATTTTATTTCTAAAAAATTCATTAAAAAATCTAGAATGTTTTTCTCATTATTAGATCATGCTGGAATTTGATAGAATATAATATTCCAAAGTTTACTCGATATTTTTCTGGAATTTTCTAAACTGTCCCAGAATGTTCTAAAGTATTGTAACATTTGCAAGACCTTTTTAATCAAGGAAAAAAAATTCCGTTTTTTTCCCGGTACACACAAATTTTTCACGGACATTGAAACTAAAAATTTCGAAACCTTAAAGCTGAAATTTTTTTTATTTGAAGTAATAAAAAGTTAGCTGTAAATTAAAGCACTCCAAGTGGAACCATTTTGAATTTAAACTTTTACAAATGAAGTTTAAACAAATTTTAATTCAGAAATGTATAATTGAAACGGTTAACAATTTACAAGTATAAAATGTAAGCTTTTAAGACTTCAAAATTGAACAAATTTAAATCAAATGCCGTTGAACTGCAAAATAAAATTTGTTCAACTTTTATAAATTAAACAGTTCAAAGATTTCTGGTTAAAAAATATAAATCCACGCTATTATTTTCAATGCTCTAAAATGTAAAATAAATCAATGAATTGGTACATTTTTTAAATTGTATCATTTTAAGCAATTTTAAGTTAGAAACATTACAAATTTTAACGATTTAAACTTTTTTCTAACTGAACACTTTTAAAATTAGAAGTAAAATTATTTCAATTTTAAGTGAACAATCAAAATTGTATTGTTCAAAGTTAAAATTTAGTACTCTGAAATTTAACGATTTGAGGCTTTATATTTTAAACGAGTCAGTTATATATTGTTTATTTTTAATATTTTATTTCCAACTGTTCATTTGAAATAAATAGTCAAATATTGCTCAACAATAAAAAAAATTTTAATTGAAAAACTACAAATTGATTAGGTAAAAAATGGAATATTTTAGGCTTTAACAATATTTGGATAGGATCTAAAATTGAATAAAAGTGCTTAATTATGAATCTACTAATTTAAAATTATTCAAAAAAGAAAAATATTTTAACTACTATGGCTTTCGAATTGAAACAGTTCAATTTTCATTATTAAAATCTGTAAATTGTTTAATTTTAAATACATTAAGAATCGTCTTGTAAAACAAATTATTGTTTAATTTTTAATACACTAAGTCCAGTTCAATTTGAAAATAATTGATTTATTTATATTTACAGTTGATTAACTTGAAACTTTTTTATCCAACATTTTCAATTTCAAACGCTTTTAATTTTTAATTGTTTGAATCTTCAAAACCGCATTTTTACACTAAAGAATGAAGATCTAAAATGGAGAATTTTTAAAGTAAAAACTTTTTAAATTTCGCATTTTAAACTGAATGATTTCTTAATTTAAAAAATTAGCGATTAAACTCAACATTTAAAAAAATTGAAATTGAATTTATTTTAAATTGTATTGTATCATGTAATATAAAATTTATGATATTTCATTAGTGATTTGATAGATTTTGTTCTAAAAATTTGTAAAATTCCCATTTAAAAAATAAATTCACTGTCATTTTCCGGGGTTTCCCTGTCTCAAGAAATTTCCGGTCATTTCCCAGTTTTCCGATCCAGGGACCACTTTGTTTTTGCAATATTCTAGATATTCTTGAACTTTTTTACATTCTTCTGGAATTTTTGAACAATATGAATGAATGAATGAATGAATGCTCTAGAATGTTATGAATTGTTCTACACTGTTCGAGAATTTTCTAAATTATTTTAGTATGTTCTAAAATGTTTTACATTATTTTGTAGTTCTGAATTTTTCTAAAATATTCTAAAAAGTTTTGAACTTTCTAGAATCCTCTAGGACTCAAAAATCTTCTGAACTTTTCTAGAATATTCTGGAACGCTTTAAATTTTTTAGAATATTCTGGAATGTGTTGTATTATAATAAAATTCTGCACTACTACATAAATTTCTGAAATTTTTTTAAAAATTCTGGGATTTTCTAGAATCTTCTAGATTGATTAAAAATTTTGATGTTTCTTTCTTAATTTTTCATTCTTCTGGAATTTATGGATTTTTATAAAAGATCATAGAATGCTCTAGAATCTTATGAATTGTTCTGCACTAATTGAGAATATTCCGCATTATTTTAGAATGTTCTAAAATTTTCTAAATTATTTTGCAGTTCTGAAATTTTCTAAAATATTCTGGAAAGTTTTGAACTTTCTAGAATCTTCTAGGATCCAAGAATCTCCTGAACTTTTCTAGAATATTCTAGAATGTATGGAACTTTTTAGAATGTTCTGGAATGTGGTGTATTATTATAAAATTCTGCACTACTACAAAAATTTCTGGAATTTTTTGAAAAGTTCTGGAATTTTCTAGAATCTTATGGACTGATCAGAAATTTTGATTTTTTTTTTACTTTTGACATTCTTCTGGAATTTCTGGATTTTTGTAAAAGATCATGGAATGTTCTAGAATCTTATGAATTGGTCTACACTGTTCCAGAATGTTCTGCATTATTTTAGAATGTTCTAAAACGTTCTACATTACTTTGCAGTTCTGAAATTTTCTAAAATATTCTGAAAAGTTTTGAAGTTTCTAGAATCCTCCAGGATTTAAGAATCTTCTGAACTTTTATAGAATATTCTGGAATGCTTGAAACTTTTTAGAATGTTCCGGAATGTGGTGTATTATTATAAAATTTTGCACTACTACATAATTTTCTGGAATTTTTTAGAATCTTCTGGATTGATCAGAATTTTTTATTTTTTATTTTTACATTCTTCTGGAATTTCTGGATTTTTGTGAAAGATCGTGGAATGTTCTAGAATCTTATGAATTGTTCTACACTGTTCGAGAATGTTCTGCATTATTTCAGAATGTTCTAAAATTTTGTACATAATTTTGCAGTTCTGAAATTTTCTAAAATATTCTGAAAAGTTTTAAAGTTTCTAGAATCCTCCAGTACTCAATAATCTTTTAAACTTTTCTAGAATTTCTAGAATCCTCTGGATTGATCAGAAATGTTCAATAATGTCCTGAATTAAATTAGAATGCTCTAAAATGTTCTATATTATCTTGAAATTTTCTAGAACATTCTGCAATGATACAGAATGTTCTGAAATGTTCTGAACTTGAGTGGAGTATTTTGTATTTTTTTCTTTCAATTTTCTAAAATTGCAGAATTTGCTAGAATAATCTAAAACATTCCAAAGTATTCTTAAATTTTTTTGAATGTTTAAGAATTATCTTTCAGAATGTATCTCGTTCTTGTACACACTGACATTTCTTTAGTTATAAAATTTTATTGAAGTGGACTCAAGACTTGTCTAAAAAATATTTTCCCCGAAAACTTTTTAAAATATTTGTAGGCTATAAAAGAATCCTGAATCCTAATTCCTGGTAAAAAAATTAAACCTTTTTTCATTCCATTCTGAAAAAAAACTTACTTGGAACATCTTTGCTGTTTGCACTGCTCAAATCACTTGTGGAACTTCGCACCGAACTCCGAGCTGTCTCCTGATTCGGCGATTTAACTTCTTGACGACCCCTTATTCTCCTGGAAAATAAAAAATATATAATAATTTTAATAAAAAAATGTATCTCACAACTGATAAATAAAATAAAATAAGAATATTCTGCAAAAGAGAAAAGAGAATAAAAAATCAAATCTCGTGCTCAATAGCCTATTCTGTATTAAAGGATGCATTCAAAGGATTCAAAGTCAATAAATTTAATAAGGATTAGCTCAGTTGGCATCTCCATTTCATAAATTCCGATATCCCTTAGATATCAGAGAAACAGGAATTTTCTCTTCTACACAACTATAAGCCCTTATCAAACCCAAGATCTTCTGAGCAAAGTGCGTAGGTTGCTCCTTCGCATTTTAAGTAATAGGTATTCTGATTTCCATGTATTATTTAAGTGAATCTGAAAGATAAGGCCTCGTCTCGTATTAAGTCCTTAATAATTTAGAGACTTAAAAATTAAACATTTTTTATTTAAACAATTTTAAGTTAGAGGTTTTACAAATTCTAAGGCTACAGAAGTTTTAATTCAAGACTGAATGATTTCAAATTTGAAAGGTTTTCAAATTGAACATTTCAAACTCATAATTTACCAAGCTTAAGAATCACAAAATTAAAAATGTTAATAAGTGAAATAAGAGAATACATTCTTTTAAATCAAATTCCTGAGATTTCAAGTCGAAATATATTGCACTTTTAACAAAACAGAGGAATTTGCAACACAATAGTTGAGTTTTTAACTAAAAAAGATTTTCTACCAATAGAAATAAATTTTGAAACAAAAAAGAGAAATTTTCATCAACAAGAAAACTTAATTTTTTATAAATAGTTGTATTAACTACCAAATATTTGGATTTCCAAACAAAAAAGATGAATTTTAAAGCAAGAAACAGTTGAATTTTTCAGCCAAAAAGACGAATTTTTTCGAGGGCAGTTGAATTCCCAAAAAAGTCAATTTGCAACCAAAAAAGATGAATTTTTTATTTAAAAAGACAAACTTAAAAAAAAATAGTTTTATTTTTAACTAGATAGTTCAATATTTAACTTAGAAATATGTATTTTCAACCAAATAGTTGAATTTTCAAACAAAAAATATTAAACTCTAACCGAAAGCAATTGTATTTTTGATCAAATAGATGAATTTTCAAGCAAAAAATACGAATTTTCAACAAAATAGTTAAACTTACAAACAAACAGTTGAATTTTCTATTCAAAAAGACGAATTTTTTCGAAGACAGTTGGAATTCAACAAAAAAGTCAGTTTCCAACCAAGAAAGATGACTTTTCTACCGTAAAGATGAACTTTCAATCCAAAAAGACCAATTTTTAATAAATTGGTTTAATTTTCAAATGAATAGTCAAATTTTCAACCTACAAAGATCTATTTTCAACCAAATGGCCGAATTTTTAAACAAAAAATATTAAACTTCAACCAAAAGCAGTTGTTAAATTTTCCAGCCAAAAAGACGAATTTTTTCGAGGACAGTTGAATTTTCAAAAAAAGTCAACTTTCAACCAAAAAAGATGACTTTTCTACCATAAAAGATGTATTTTCAATCCAGAAGGACAAAATAGTTCAACTTTTATCAACATAGTTGAATTTTCAAACAAATAAGGGGAATTTTCTAGACGATAGGTGTATTTTTACCCAAAAAGTTATAATTTCAACAAGAAAGTTAATTTTTAATCAAAAAAGACGAATTTCAACAAAAAATGCAGTTGAATTTTCAACTAAAAAAGATCATATTTCAGGCAGAAATGGATAAGTTAAATTTTCAATTAAAAAAATTGATTTTCAAACAAAAATGAAACGAAATTTCAACAAAATAGTTAAATTTTCAACCAAGGAAATGAATGTTAAACCAAAAAATTGAATTTTTATTAAAGTAGTTGAACTTTCAACCAAATTTAGTTGAATTTTCAACAAAAAGTTAATTTTATACCAAATAGTTAAATTACCAAATAAATAGATTAATTTCAAACCATATAATAAAAATTTCTACCAAAATAGTTGAATTTTCTACCAAATTAGTTGCATTTTCAACCAAAAATATTGATTTCCAACATAAAAGTTAACTTTCATCCAAATAGTTTGAGTTTCTACCAACTTGTTCAATTTTCAACACAAAAAGACGAATTGTCAAAAAAAACATTAAAATGTTGTACACTTAAATATAAATTTTTAACAAAAAATTAATTTACAACCAAATACTTAAAAATGAAAAACAATTGAATTCAAGTAAAAAATATGAATTTTCAACAGAATAGTTGAAATCCTCAACCAAAACAAATTAATTTTGAATCAAGTATGAGCATTTTTATGCAAAAAGGATGAATTTTCAACAAAATCATTCATTTTCTATCAAAGAGATGAATTTTCAATTAAAATTATGAATCGTAAATAAAAATTATTTTCAAGAAAAAAAGACTATTCAATTATTCAATTAAAAAGAATTAACTTTTAGCTGAAACTATTTGAATTTTCTTATTGAGTTCTATTAATTCAGTTCTCATTTAAGTGAAAAATTAGAAAAAGGGGAAATTTCTTAAAAACAGAAAGAAAAGAATTCTTTAAGAAGGGTACGGCAACGTTGCAGGGACATCTTTCGTAAAATTTGTTAAAATTTATTTACCAATTTTATCAAAATTTATTTACAAATTTTATCAAAATTTATTTACCAATTTTATCAAAATTTATTTAACAAATTTATTAAAATTTATTTAACAAATTTATTAAAATTTATTTAACACATTTATTTATCAAATTGGCAACGTAGTTTATGGACGGCCCCTGAACAGTTTATTTCTTAGTCACGCTCTGTGTGTTTTCTATTTTTGGTCTTAGGTAAATTTAATTAAGTCCTTAGCCCCTAAGTTTTATGTACGAATTAATCAAACTTAAGTTAATTTGAAGGCACTTAAATTTAGTAGCCTTTAAAGTCAAAAGCTTTGACATTGAATGAAATAACAGATTGTACGTATTAACATTTCAAAAGATTAATTTAATTATTTAAATAAATTTCCGATTATTTATAATTTCAAAAAGAATAAGATCGAATCCATCTCAAGTCAAGTAGCTTTTACACTTCAAGATGAAATATCTTGTTTTTTAGAGGGAATTAGGAGACACGTATTTTTCCGATTCAAAAAAAAAAAAATTCGATGAAGTTACGAGTATTTGAATTTTGATATCTATTAAAAAAAAACATTTTTCTTTAAAATCCTGTAGTTTTTGAACTATAGTTCAGATATTCCAATTTTCTTTTCAAATTCTGATGAGTTTTAAATTAATTAAATTAAATCAAATTATTTTATTATTTATTTATATTGTATTATTGACTAATTATAAATTTCAATGAAATGTACAAAAAAATGTTCACTAAAAGTTTGCACTTCTAAAAAAGTTCTTCAAAAAAATATCATTTATACTTTTGTGATACCTTGAATCGCTTACGAGCAAAATTCTAAAATTATATTTTTATGAAAAAAAATCCTCCCAGTCTCAAATATGGTTTAGCCCGCAAAAAACTGACAGGATGTCACCCTAATGTAAGCTGAAACTGCAAACAAAATATATAAAAAAATAAAACAGATTGAGTTTTCCAGAAAATACTTTTTTTCACTTCTTAGAATTTTCAAAACGTTAAAAAGAATATTTGCTGAAAACCCACACCTTTTTCATTTTTCCATATACAGTCGAACCTGGATTACGTAACCCTTGATTCCGAAATTCCAGGAATTGATGCCGCGCCGCGATCTATTGTGAGAGCCGTGGCAGAGTTAAGAAGGGGAGGTCGTTAGCTGTCAATCAAGTGCAATCAAGCGTGAAGAAACAGGAGTGTAGTAATAAATCGCTTTACTTTAACGGCCTAGCTAGGTAACTGCGTCATCACGTTGAATCACTTTCAAGTCGCCAGGGCACAAACATTTGCGTCGCGAATAAATACGATAGTCAGATCGCGTCGACCAACAGTAAGGCTCCGAAGACAACTGAAGCCGATCGGATGTCGGGTTATTTCGTGTCATGCAGTGAT
>JAUELO010000330.1:2576282-2592248 GCA_032357855.1 Amphibolips quercusostensackenii
AATTTCCCTTTTTCTAATTTTTCGCTTAAATGCGAACTGAATTAATAGAAACCTATAAGAAAATCTAACTATTTCTCGTTTAAAGTTAATTACTTTTTAACTGAAGAGTCTACTATCATATTGTTGGTTCAGAATTCATTTCACTTACGTAAAAATTCTAACATACAATTGAATATTTAACAATTTTGTTGAAAATTCTTTTTTTTTACTAAAAATTAATTTTTTTGCTGGAAATCATCACTTTACTTGGAAATTCATGTCTTTGGTTGAAAATTTAACTATTTTTTCGAAATATTGTTGTTTTTTTTTTGTCGAAAATTAAATTTTTGCCTAAAAATTTAACTGTTCTATTTTTGGTTGAAAATTGATTTTTTTTAGCTAAAAATTTACTTATTTTGTTGCAAATTGATATATCCGACTGTAAATTTGCCTTTTTGGTAGAAATTTAATCTTCTTGATTGAAAATTCAACTTCTTAGTTAGATTTGAACTGATTTGGAAAAAATTCATTTTATTAATTAGAGATTCATCCTTTGAGCAGAACATTCGCCTATTTTGTTGAAAATTTGTTGTTTTTTTGGTTAAAACTTAATTTTTGAACTGCGTATTTAAATTTTTCATTTTTGGTAAAAAACTGATAATTTTTTATTGAAAATTCAATACTTTGATTGAAAATGTATGTATTTGATTGTAACTTTGATTTCTTGGTAGAAAATTAATCTTCTTGATTGAAAATTTAACTTTAACTTTATTAATTAAAGATGCTTATGATTGGTTCAAGATTTAATTATTCTATCGAAAAATCGTTTTTTTTGTTGTTGTTAAATATAAATTTTTCAAATGTTTTTTCAATTTTTGAAAATTCGTCTTTTTCGTTCAATTTAACTGTTTTTGGTATAAAATTAACCTACTTTCTGTTTAAAATATCAACTATATTATGTCATTCATTGAAAATTCCTCTTCTTGGTTGAATTCAACTGTTTTTTTATTAAAAATTAAAATCTTTTTTTTTTGTTGAAATATGAACTACTATATTTTTTGTAAAAAATTAATCATGTTTGATTAAAAATTTGAATATTTTGTTAAAAGTTTAAATATTTTCCTGAAAATTCAGCTATTTCGGTTAAAATTAAACTATTTTCTTAAAAATTTAACTATTTGGTTGAAATTTAAAATATTTGTTAAAAAATCGTCCCTTTTCCTTGAAAGTTCAACTATTTGGTTAAAAATGCAACTTTTTTGTTAATATTTAATTTTTTGTTAAAAACTCCCCTATTTAATGAAAAAATTCATTTTTGTAGGTCGAAAATTCAACTATATAGTTAAAAATTCCAAATATTTAGTTGAAAATTTGATTATTTTGTTTGAAATTCCACAATTTTGTTTAAAATTTAATTATTTTTTAAACCCTATTATTTTGTTAAAAAGTCATCTTTTTTGTTCAAAAATTCAACTGCTTCGTTGAAAATTGGTTTTTTTAGATTAAAAATTCTTTTTTTTTTGGTTGAAAAGTTCTTGGCTGGATATTAATCTTTTTTGGTAGAAAAGTTCTTGGTTGCAAATAATCCTTTTTTCAAAAATTCAACTGCTTTGTTGAAAATTTGTCTTTTTGGGTTGAAAATTAACCTTCATTCGGTAGAAAAGTTCTTGGTTAAAAATTCATCTCTCTTTGTTGAAAATACAACTGTCTTCTAAAAAAATCGAATTTTCGTCTTATTCGACTATTTGGTTTAAAAAATTCATCATTTTTAGAATGTTTTAGATAATTAATAATCAAGTAGATTAGCTATATTGATATATTTTTTTAATTCTTTTTCAAACTGACTAAAATTTTTGCAGAGTTGACTTAGATCCGAATTTTGAACAAAGGGAATCTAGTAAATTCAAAGTAAAAATTTTAATATTTTTATTAAAATTATATTGAAAAACATGTCTACTACTTATATTCCGTTCCATTTTGTCTACACCGTTTTATTTTTTAAACGAGTCGTCCGTCTAACTTAATTGTCGACCGCGAAGCACGAATGTCGCAATGAGAATGTAATCGTCAAAGCCGCAGGTGCTTTAAGAACCGTCTTTAAAAACAAATTAAAAAACAATTTCGGTTCCAATTTATGACTGTAGTTCATCAGGGGCTTAAATCACAGTTGTCGACTTTAGTTAAAATATTTATGATATTTGAAAAAATGCAGTCATTTTTGTTGCAGCTCCTTCGTTATGTACTTGAAATAATTTTTTTTTTCTCAAAATGGGACTACTTTAAATGTAAAAATGCAACATGAACATACCTACATTTTTATTCTCCGCTGTCTCATTTTTGATTAAACTCAAAACAACACCAAATCAGCATACTTTTCAGGATCGGCTTTTTTCTGTGCAGGCATATTTTTTCAAGACGTTAAAATATTATGTTTTTTAGGCGTTTATCAAATAAAATCTAAAGAAAAAAAATTGACCTAAAAGGGAACGTCACCTTGGGGGTTTCAAGCTTTATGTGACGATCTGTGACAAAAAAGGGGAGGGATGAAAAAATTTTCAAAATAGCGTGAAGTTGTGTTTGAACGTCCGTTAATATAAAAACTGAGAGCTTCCGGCAGACAAATACGGTTGAGGAGCATCAGACGAATGTCTGTTAGTCTCTCCCGTAATTAGGTTTATGATACTTAATGCACTTGAGCAAGTGCTTCCGATTAGACGCAAGAATGATAACGAATTCAATGCCTCGTTTTATCCGTGTTCAGGCGCGCATAGCGCTTAATCAGGCCACATCGTCTCAGGCACACATTTTATATAAAACGTGCATCAGTTTGTAAACGTGAATGTTTGCTGAATGTCGTGATGGGCAATTCGAAGTAAACTGGAATTCCGTGTCAACTTCACTTTAGAGAGTTCTATTTATCACACGTACTCCTTTCCACGAGCAATCAATCATTCCCGAAATTCATCAATCTTACAGGATTTGTCCCATAATGTCCATTTTAGGTTGGAAGATTATATTCATTGATAAAATCATGGACGCTGAATGGGGAATGACTGTGAATTTATTTCCTAACGGGACTTTTTTCAACTCAAACGAAATTCTTTCAATCACAGGTGCATTGTGTATCAAAACCAATTTTCTTTCATTGAAAAAAATTAATTAAATGTCTCTTAATTTGAAAATGCCTAATACAATGTTATATAAGTAATTGTCCAGATGTATGTGTGTGTGTGCGTGTGTGTGTGTGTGTGTCACACTTTTTGTGAACACGACAACTTGAAGACGGTTGTAGATAAATTGATGAAATTTGGAGGGCTTATTTTCATCACTAATATCTTGCAACTGACCAAAGATTTCAAAAATATTCATTACATTTTTTTAGCACTTTATAATATTTTAACAATTGGGTTTTTAATGTAAAACTTTTTTTATTAACGTAATTTGAAGTTGATGCAAGAATATAAAAGATTCCTTGCTTTGAGACGAATCGATTGACCTATAATATTAATACATTTTATCAAAGAGTAAGGAAGTTATAGTCATTTATATTATATTCAAAATCCATTTTTATAGTAAAAATGTTCTCATTATTATAATTCAAAGTTGATGCAAGAATAGAAAAGATGTGTTCATTCGAGACGAATCGATTAACTTATAATATTGATACATTTTATTGAAGAGTAAGGAAGCTATGGTAATGCATAATATTTTAAAAAAAAAATGTTTTTTATGATACAACTTTTTTCCTTAACATTATTAAAAGTTGATGCAAGAACATAAAAGATTCCTTGGTTCGGAAGGAATCGGCTGACTTCCTCTATAAGGAAGCAAACATATTTGCTAATGAATTATAATGAGGAAGCAAAGTTGCTCATCAAATGAGCACCATAAAGTTGTAAATACAAATAAAGTTGATACACCCGAGATCGAATTCACAGCTTCTTTCTGTTGTTTCAATTTAATATTCAAAATAAATTAGGGTTATTAAAAAATAATTAATAATAATAATTTCTAAATTCATTCATTCACTTTGTCCACATTGAATCTCCTATGTTTCACTTACTTATCGCGTGCTTCTTGTCCATTGGTTTTTTTCACCAATTTCAAAAAAAATTATTTAGTTTAAATTGGAATATCAAATTCCTATCAATTCAAATTAGATTTAATCTACAAAGATAAATAAATTTTTATTTTAAATATTCAAAATTAAATAATTTTTAATTTAAAGAACTGAACTATTCCCAAAAGGCATTCAAAACTGCATCAATTTCCATCAGCCACACAAAAAAATTGAAGTGTCTACAATTGCACATATTCAAAAATAAAAATTTTTGAATTTTAAATCGTTTAAATTAAATAATTTGCACTTATAAATCTTCAAAATTGAACTATGTATTCAAAAAAAGTTTGAAATTATGTACCTCATTTAAAATATAAATCTTGAAAACTGAATAATCTTTAATAATTCTATCTGATCAATATTCAAGAATTTTTTACTTGTAACTCTTTAAAAATGCAGAACTTTGAATTGTAAATCTTTAAAATAAAAAAGATTTGAATTTTATTAATTTAAAATTAAAAATTAGGCAAGTTTTAAGTTTCGCAATTAAATATTTTGTAATTTTGATGATTCGCATTGAAAATTTCTTCCGATTTTGAAGATTTAGAGTTTGAAGCTTTACTTTTGATCTGAAAAATCATCCAAATTTAAGAATTTTTATTTTTGCATCTTTAAAAATAAATATATTTCAATTGTAACTCTTCAAAATTATAGAAATTTAAATTTCAAATCTTTAAAATTGCTTTACATTCACAATTTCATCAATTTGAAAGATTTAGAATTGTAAACTCGAATTTTGATTTTCAAAATTTAAGAATTGTTATTAATGCATTTTTTTAAATTAAAGAGTTTTCAATTAAAATTTTCAAAATTATGAAACTTTAGATTTCAAATTTTTAACATTGAAGAATTTTTTTATTTTGACAATTTACAATAAAGAATTATGTGAGTTTTAAGTTTTACAATAAAAAATTCTTTAATTTTGATGCTTCGCATTTGAAAGTTCTTCAATTTGGAAAATTTAAAGAATTAAAAACTTGTCTTTTGATTTTCAAAATTTAATAGTTTTAAACTGTAAATCTTCAAAATTGAACTTTTAAAAAAAGATTCAAAATTATCTATGCATAGTGTATACCTTCAATATACAAATCTTGAATTTTGAACAAATTTCAATTCTATATTTTGAAATATCAAGAATTTTTAATTGTAACTCTTTAAAATGATAGAAATTTTAATTTCAAATGTTTCAAATTCAGAAACTTTTAATTTGTACAATTTATAATTAAAAATTATGCGAGTTTTTAGTTTTTCAGTTAGAAATTCTTTAAATTTTAATGCTTTACATTCAAAATTTCATCAATTTAAAAGATTTAGAATTGTAAACTCGACTTTTGGTTTTCAAAATTTAAGAATTTTTATTTATGCATTTTTCAAATGGAAGAGTTATAAATTAAATTCTTCAGAATTGTTAAACTTTAGATTTGAAATCTTTAGCATTAAAGAATTTTTTTATTTTGACAATTTACAATAAAAAATTATGTGAGTTTTAAGTTTCACAATAAAAAAATCTTTAATTTTGATGCTTCACATTTGAAATTTCTTCAATTTGGAAAATTTACAGAATTGACAAATTGTAACTTTTTAATTTAAAAATTTAATAGTTTTAAACTGTATACATCTCTAAAATTGAAATTTCTTAATTTTGAAAATAAAAAATTTTGCAAGTTTTTAGATTTCCAATTAAAAATTCTGTAATTTTCTTGATTTATATTCGAAATTTCTTCAATTTGGAAGATTGAGAATCGAAAATTTGATTTTTGATCTTCAAGATCATCCAAATTTAAGATTTTTTTATACATCTCTGAAATTGAAATTTTTTCATTTTGAAAATAAAAAATTATGCAAATTTTCAGATTTTTAATTACAAATTCTGTAATTTTCATGATTTATATTCAAAATTTCTTTAATTTGGAAGATTTAGAATCGAAAATTTGATTTTTGATCCTTAAAATCATCCAAATTTAAGATTTTTTTATACATCTCTTAAATTGAAATTTTGTAATTTTGAAAATAAAAATTTTTGCAACTTTTCAGATTTTGAATTGAAAATTCTGTAATTTTCATGATCCATTTCGAAATATCTTCAATTTAGAAGATTAAGAATCGAAAATTTGATTTTTGATCTTCGAAATCGTCCAAATTTAAGATGTTTGTATACATCTCTAAAATTGAAAATTTTTAATTTAGAAAATAAAAAATTTTGCAAGTTTTCAGATTTCCAATAAAAAATTCTGTAATTTTCTTGATTTATATTCGAAATTTCTTTAATTGGGAAGATTCAAAATCGAAAATTTGATTTTTGATCTCCAAAATCATCAAAATTAAAAAATTTTTAATCGCAAGACTTTGAAATTTTTAAAATTTTCTATAGTAAATCCTTAAAATTAAAATATTACAAAAAACATTTTAAATTACATCATTTTAAATTACACACATTAAAAATTGAAGGATTTTGAATTACAAATTTCATTCTCAAGATAGACTTATTTCAGAAAGATTTTGAAAATTATATAAGTTTAAACTGTAAACATTAAAAATTAAAAAAGGTGGCGAGTTTTAAATTGTAAATATTTACAAAACGGATTTGTGTCGAAAATGGAAGGCTGAAAATTTCATGACATCTTTTAAGACCATTTTATCGCGATATAAACTCCCAAATTAACTTATTTTTTATTAAAATTAAAAGTAGATTAAAATTATATGAAACCTGTGTGTGCTGTTCCAAAATTTGTTTCAATTTATGATTGTTCATTATATTTTATAATACTTTAAATTTAAGCTTATATTTTAATTCGATAATTCGAAAATCAAAATAAGGAACATATGATACCAACGAATTTTTTGTTATTAGGGGAAGTAATTTGTTATATTAAAACAAAAATTTTTTAAGTTTAATTATGCGGTTCTGAATGCCTAATTCTAGCATGGTTTTATTTTCGTGACCTCAAATTAAAAATTTTAGAATTAGTCAAAGTAGGTTAGCATTCTAACAGAAAATAGAGAAAAAAAAGTGTTTGTCGTTTGTGTAATGTTCTTGCTTCATTTCCTCTTCTCACTTTCTTTAACGTGTCTATTTGCTCAAGCAATTTCCTTCAAGCATGTTGACTTTTCTTGTGGCTTCTCATGCAAAAACGGCTGTCAAATGTCGCGTTAAAAGTAGCTATTCATTATTTTCCAGTAAGAATATAATATTTGTATTATTCCCTCTGTGTCAAGGGTAAAAATAAAAAAGAAATCGGTACTAAAGTTTTAATAGTACTAATTTATTTATTAGGAATGTCAATGTCTAAGTTATAAATTCTTATTGAAGGTTTTCATATACAACTGTTAAAAAGTTACAAAATAAAGCAGTTTATATAATATTTAGATTCGGAATCCTTAAAATTTGAAAAAATCGATTAGTAAAAATTCATATTTTAAGTGCATATGAAATTAAAAACCTTCAAATTTAAGAGCATGCTAATTTAATAGTGTCCAAACTTAAAAGATATAATAATAATATTAAAACTCCAATTTGCAAAAGCCTTTAAATTTCATAAGATCAAATTAAGGATCAAAATAATTGCAACGTAGAAAATATGTTTTATATCACTGATTTTCAACAACTTAATTAAATAATTTTAGAAAGGCAATGAGAGCCCCATGCTAACTGCTAATTGATTGTGGGGCAGATAAAAGATGATTGACTTGATTTATTCTTGGATCTTGGCATGTACTTAATTAAATCATTTGTGGTGACTACAATTAGATTAAAAAATATATAGCTGAATCTATTAGGCACATAACAGAGCGTTAAGTAGAAAGTAATATCAAAAAACTTAAAAAATAAAAAATTAGTGAAACGATTATTTTACTGAATTCAAATTTAGATCTTTGCAAAGTTTTGTCTTCTCAAAATTAAAAATTTGGTTATTATTTTTCAAGTTTCTTCTGTACCTGGATTTCTATTATATGCAAATGCCCAAAAAGGATTATTATTTAATGCGAGAAATTAATCTGCTAACTTAAAAACTTGGATTTCCTAATTAATTATAAGCTTAAAAATTTTGTTCATTTCCAATTTGATTATTAATAATAATAAAGTTAAAGTTTATGTCCCAAGCCAAAAATCTAACTCTCTGACACAGGTTTTATCAAAACGATGCATATCATTCTGATTATCAACTTCAGATAAGAATGATCCACTTCTGACGATCCAAAAATAATTTTTACACTACTTCATTCATATCTGTCGAGTTGTAGGTTAGTCATGAACGACATAATATTTCTAAAACAAGGAAGGTTTTAGAAAGTTTTAAATTTCTCGATATTGGCCTATAAACCTTCATGGCTTTTGAAATTAATTTTTTTCTTTTTGTTTGTACATAGATTTATTTAATATTTTCGACACCCACTTCTGGAAGATTCAAAACTTTCTAGGACCAACAGAAAATCTTGTAGGAAACGGTGAACTTACAATATATTACGCGACACTTTTAACAAATAGTTGCATTTTCCACTAAAAAAGATCGATTTTCAACAAACAGTTCAATTTTTTACTACAAAAGATCGATTTTTAACCAAAAAAGACCAATATTCATCCAAAAATGCAATTTTCTTCTTAAAAAATGTGTAAAACTGCTTCGAACACTCTGCTTTCAATTTGCATGTAAGATATTCACTCGGAACGTCATGACTACGTCGTGGCATAATAAATAATACTTGAGAGTTGCTACCAGTTGCTACTCATTAACATTCATGACAGACAATTGATTTTGAGAATCGGATCATTCCGATGCGTAATATTACGATCAAATAAAAAATCCGAAATCTCTATAAAAGCGTTGTATAATAGATATAATGGTGATCCAATTTCTGGATCAAATCATCGGGTAAGCGTGATGTCGTTCCTATTAAGGAAAAGTAGGAAGAAAGTGTTTACTCAGTAAAAGTGTCAAGAACGTACCTATTCAGAAACGATTTGTTGTTACCCGAATTACAGCTGGTAGCACTTACAGTATTAAAAAAAAAAACATCCAAAAAATGATTTTCTTTTTCTTCATTATGTCGCGCAAAATGCACTTGATCAGGTAACAAGATAATGAATCTATAACATAATGCAGAAAGAGGAAATCATTTTTAAAATTATGTTTCTTAAATACCGCAAATGCTACCAATAAAAATTTGGGTAATAAAAACTGATTTCTGAAAAGGAAAGTTTTTACCTTTTTCCCTGAAGTGACACCTTCTCGGCTCTGTTCGTAAATAGGTAGGTTCTTGTCATTTTTTTTCTATTATGGTATTCTTCCTTTACTTCTCCTGAGTAGAAGAGGATATTGCACTAACCCGACGAAATTGATTAACCGGCAATTAAGTTATGCATTCGATCGACACGATTGGAGAAATAAGCGACATTTTAATTGTTCTCGATTTGACAGCTTTAATCTGTCGATCGTTCTTTGATCAATAGACGATCATCTCGGAATTCCGAGCGACTTCGATTATCAGATCTGAGAAATCTCGGTTTTAACATTTAAAAATCGCTCGCTATTTTGAGACGATCGATACTGAGAAAAACAGTTGGTTAGATGATCATTTTTACAGCGAAAAGTTGTCGAAACCGAACGAGAACAGTCGAGAAACGAGAAATTATCGTCTTGTGTCTCGTCATGAATCACTAACTGGCATTTACTGCACGCGGAGAAAAATGGATGTTCAAACTTAGATGTCTAAAGTATAAGATAGTACCGCGAAACCTACAGATATTAACGCGCAACATCTGCTATCTTTTTGAGATATTAGGCGTATAAATCTTCTTATACTTTCAACTGAAACTCCCGAGATGTTAGACCGTAATATTTAGAATGTTGTTGTCAGGAAAACGCCATACCACTATCGGGAAAAATGCTATCGACGTCTGTCACTGACTTGATGAAGCTTATAGTAAATGTTTACTTTCGTGATGTAAACTTGTTGAAAAATGATGATTATTAACATTTTGGTAACAAGATGGTAATTATAATACTCTAAATTATTGTTGGGATAGACTAAAATGATTGATAAAAGTGTTGTTTCCTTTCCATAAAAACAGGTAAGAAAGCTCTAGATGCGTGTCCTATAATTAAACAAATACGTTAACCCTAAATATCTATATGTTAAGTGTAAAAATCCATTTTTCCTCGTCTGAGTACACATAAAAAAATCACGTTTTTCACAGCCTTCTTTTAATAAAGAGCCTAAAAAGTTCACACGAATCGTTTTCTTGGAAAAACTCTCTCTGTACTCACATGAAAGGCACCATGTACATGTCGAAGGATGGTGCGTGTCAGCGTTAAGCTAAAACGTTATAAAAAACGCTAGGAACGCACGACACAATCACACTGAATGTAAACAGGTCACGCTGTCGTTCATTCGCCTTAGCTAGGATTCTAAGGGAAATAAACGATTCGTTTTTCGGCTGAGGCAGAGGGTCTGATCGCGACGAGATTACGCCGAGTTATGCATAGGATGCTAACGCAAAGAGGCAGCATTTATATCATTTTATTCTATTAGGCCTTAATTCTGGCTAATTTGACCCACCCACTCAGTTAGCAGCACGTCAAAGTAATAACCGGGTTTATCACAACTGCGACACTGACGGTTCGCATACTGACGCATATTGTAATATATTGCCATAAAAGACATCTTTATTCTAGAAGGATTTATTAGCTTACACCGGATGCAGTCTGCACTTCTGCAGAAAGCGAGAATCTTTTAAGGCTTTTCAGTTTGAATGCATCCAAATTTTACGTACCGAGTACTTGTCAGCTTGACATTACTGGGTCCGTTTAAAAACTGCGTCACACTACCATAGATGGAGGAGACGGTGTTACAGAGTATGTGACGATTTGTGACCCCAGGGTGGAGGGGTTAACGCAGAATGTGACATCACACATGGAAAATATAAATGTGAATAACAATTTTTTTAAATGCGCGGAAAGTTGAAAATTAGTGATTATTTACAAATAGAGCATCCAAATACAGGCTTCACAATCTTTCGCCTATTACACTCTTTCCCCATTTTGTAAAGAATTCCTCTTTTTTTCCTGTTTTTAAGAAACTTCCCCTTTTTCTCGTTTTTTCGCGTAAGTGTGAACTGAATAAATAGAACTCATGCTATTATTTTTCGTTGAATGTTAACACTATTTATTTGAAGAGTCTATTATAAATATACTTGGTTGAAATACGAAATACTTTGTTAAAAATTCATTTTATTATTTGAAGATCGATCTCTTTGGTTAAAAATTTTCATATTTTTTTGAAAATTCGTTTTTCTTTAGTTGGGAATCAATCTTTTCAACTGAAAATGTTACTTTTTTTTGGTTGAAAATTGATAGTTTTTAGTTTAAAATTCAGCTATTTGGCTTAAAAATTCGCCTTTTTTAAGAAAATCTGATCGTTTTGCTTCCTCATAGAAGAAGCTTTGTAATGGCAACAAATGGTTTTTTGCAGTAAAATTTTTTTCATCAACATAATTCAGAATTAATGCAAGAATGTAAAAGATTCCTTGGTTCGAGACAAATCGATTGACTTATAATATTGATATATTTTATCGAAAAGTAAGGAAGTTATGGTCATTTATATCATATCAAAAAATTAATTTGATAGTAAAAATGTTCTCATTCTCATAATTTAAAGTTAATGTGAGAATAGAAAAGATGTGTTGATTCAAGACAAATCGATTGACCGATAATGTTGATACATTTTATTGAAAAGTGAGAAATCTATGGTTATGCATAATATTGGAAAATACGATTTTTATGGTAAAAATTTTTTTTTTACATAATTCAAAGTTGATCTAAGAATAAGAAAGATTCCTTGGTTTGAGCCAAGTCGATTGACCTACAATATTAATAAATTTTGTGAAAGAATAAAGAAGTTATGGTCATTTATATTATATTGAAAATCGATTTTTATAGTAAAAATTGTCTCATAATCTGAAGTTGATGTAAGAATAGAAACGATGTGTTGATTCGAGACGAATTGATTGACTTTATAATATTGATACATTTTATTGAAGAGTAAGGGAACTATGTTAATGCATAATATTGAAAAACATGGTTTTTTATAGTTCAACTTTTCCTTTAACATAATTCAATATTTATGCAAAAACGGAAAAGATTCCTTGATTCAAGGAAACCCGATTGACCTATAATATTTATATACTTTTTTGAAGAGTAAGGAAGTTATGCTTATTCGTAATATTCAAAACATCTGTTCTAAACAGAAAAACTTTTCTCATCAACATAAATTAAAGTTGATGCATAAATAAAAAACATTTGACAATAAATTTTCAAATAAAATAATTCTGATAATTTTTGTAAAAAAAAACTCAAGGCTTGAAAAGGAATAGGATGCGATAGCATTTCCCCCTTCCCTTTTCACATTCGAGGTTGTAAATTCGTCCTTTCTGGTATAAAATTAATCTTCTTAATTGGAAATTCAGCTACTTAATTGAAAGGTGAACTACTTTATTAACAATTTATTTTATTGGTTGGCAATCCATCTCTTAGGTTGAAAATTGAACTATATTGTTGAAAATATATTTTTTCAAGTGCACATTTAACTATTCCATTTTTTTCTAAAAATTGATAGTATTTAGTTTAAAATGTAACTATATGGCTTGCAAATTTATCTTTTTGGGTTGAAAATTCTGTTATTATCCTTTTTGGTTTGAAAATTCAACAATTTCGTTGAAACTTTTTTTCTCCTTTGACTAAAAAATCTTTCCTGATTCAAAATTTAACTCTTTTGCTTAAAATTCGTCTTTTCAGTTGAAATCGCATTTTTCACTTCAAAATTGATCGCTTTTACTTTAGAATTTAACTATTTGGTAGAAAGTTATCTGTTTCTCGACAAATCGCCTTTTTGGCATTAAAATTCAACAATTTTGTTAAAACTTTTTCTCTCTCTTGCCTAAAAATTTTTCCCGGGTGAAAATTCGTCTTTTTTGTTTAGGAATCCATCTCTTCTGGAAAAAATTTTGTGTTTTTTAATTAAAAATAAAATTCGTCTTTTTTGGTTCAACTCCACTGTTTTCAATTTAAAATAATAATTTTTTTGGTTGAATTATCAACTATTATATTCTTTGTAGGGAATTCATCTTTTTATTTAAATTGTAAAGTTTTTGATTTAAAAAAAATCATTTCTTGGTTAAAATCTTAACTATTACATTTTTCTTTGAGAATTAATCTTTTTTGATTGAAAATTCAACTACTTGGTTAAAAGTTGAACTTCTTTTTTAAACAAATATTTTTTTTGTTCAAGATCCATCATTTTAATTGAAAATTCAACTATCTGATTGAAAATTTATTTATTTTGTTAAAAATTTCAACTATTTTTTTGAAAATTTGTCTTTTTGAACAGAAAATTTGTCCTTTTGTATTGAAAATTTAACTGTCTTCTTTAAAATTTCTCTTTTTGTCTTGAAAATTTAACTATTTGGTTCTGAATGCAACCATATAGTTAACAATTTAAGTATTTTGTTAAAAATTCGTTTTCTTCTTCGAAAAGTAATCTGCTTTTTTTAAAATTTGTCTCTTTGGATTGAAAATTAATTTTTTTTAGATTAAAAATTTATGTTTTCTGGTAGAAAAGTTTTTGGCTGAAAATTCATCTTTTCGGGTTTAAAATTTAACTGTTTTTAAAAACATTCGACGTTTTGCTTGAAAAATCCACTCTCTCATTGATAATTCATTTCTTTTAGTCAAAAATTAATATTTTTTGTTTAAAAATTAAACTATTCTGTTTTAATATTTTTTAAAGAATGTATTTCCCTATTATTTCCCGGTTTTCGTGAAAAATCACTCTATTTCCCCTGTTTTGAGAGTTAGCATTTGGGGCTGTGAAGCCTTTTAAAATATTAGGTTTGTACTTTTCTGTTTTATTTAGGCATCTATCAAATGATACTAGTTTTTAGGAAGAAATATTCACCTTAAAAGGGGTTAGAAAAAGTGGTCAAAATAGCGTGACGTAGTTTTTGAACGGGGACCTTAAAAAACGTTATCTTTTAATAAATAAATACTTCATTTTATTCAAATTTATATTTCGGTCAATTTGCATACTTTTGAACTACGCTTTTAAATTCGAGTGCTAATTTAAATTTGTTCAATTCAAAGCTGAGAATTACAATCTACACACAGGCTTCTAAATCACTTAATTTAATTTAAATATGTGTGCATCTTAGAATTCGAAAGCCTCATATCTCTATTTCTAAAATCAAATAACACACCTCTTTCATTAAACAACCCAAACGTGTGCAAGAAGACTTGACGCCAATTTTTTTCACCTTCACAATTACTTAAGAAAACACTCGTCACGGAAAATTCTACACTAGTCTCAAGACCAAAAGTAAAATCTTGAATACTGAACTTTTTCTAGAACGAAAAAAGCAGTTTGCTGAGTATAAAGTTTATATTAGCGTTAAGTACTGAAGACGGCACCTGCTTGTTGCCTAAAGACTACTTTAAAGTCGAGTCATTATCATGATAAGTTTAAAGGCCGTCGAGAAAGATGTAATGATATGGGTTGAATTGTACTTGAGCAACTACATCTACATTATGCATATCTATAAGATATATTATCGCTGCTAAAACTCAATGTTTTTTTTATTATCATGCTTCGTGGCACAAAACAATCCGCAATTTCACCGTACATCAATGTAGTGTCTGTATATATTATTTCATGCGTGTACTTTTCAATTTCTGTTTTAAACTCGAGATTCTGTGATAGGGTATAAATAATATCCATTTGTGAATGCTGCTAAGAAATGCGTAAAAAGTGTAAATAAATGCTATAGAAAGGAGATTATACTGAATTTCATTACCTTATGAGTTTTGAGAGATATAAGATCTTTAGCTGAACGAAATAAGCACTTCAGCAGAATTTCGTCCTGAATAAATTTTCATATTTTGAGAGTAATAACTACATAAGGAGTCGAGGGCGGAATACTAAGTTGGTGCGGAATTGTAATAAATAAAGGGGACTACTCGAATTCTGAAAAAATTACCCGAATGATTCGAGAATTTTTTTTTTTGGTTAATATTTCTTAAAACAGATCCATTCAAGTATTCAGTATAACATTTTCTAAAACAATTATTATCCTACGCCCCTTCAAAGCATTACATAACACTTAAATAAATTTCATATTTCAACAAACACAGATTTTAATTGTGGACTAGAAAGAGTTGAATTTAACAAAAAAAAACAAGTTCTCAACGAAGAAAGATTTTTCAGGCAAGAAAGAAGAATTTTTTTAACCAAATTGTTGAATTTTCAATAAAAAAGTGAATTTTTAAGCAAATAGTTAAATTTTTAATGAAAATAGTTGCATGTCCAATCCAAGCAAAACAGATTAGTTTTCCAGAAAAAAAATTAATTTTCAACCAAAAAATTAGTTTTCAACCATATAGTTATATTTTCAACCAAATAGTTGAATTTTCCGAATAATTGATTAACTTTCAAGACAGAAATACGAACTTTTTTTTAAAAAGTTGAATTTTCAAACCAAAAATAGAATTATTTAACAAAATAGTTGAACCGTCAGCCAAAACAGTGAAATTTCCACGAAAATATGAATTTTCGACAAGAAAATTAATTTTCAACCAAACAGTGAAATTTTCTACCAAACTATTGTAATTTTAAGGCAAGAAGAAGAATTTTGTTGACCAAATTGTTGAATTTTTAATAAAAAAGTGCATTTTTAACCAAATAGTTAAATTTTTAATGAAAATAGTTGCATGTCCAACCCAAGCAAAACAGATTAATTTTCAACAAACAAAATTAATTTTCAACCAAAAAATTAGTTTTTAACCATATAGTTGAATTTTCAACCAAATAGTTAAATTTTC
>JAUELO010000330.1:2657085-2669162 GCA_032357855.1 Amphibolips quercusostensackenii
ATTAATCGATAGTTTGTAATAAAAATTATAAATAATAATTAAATAATACTACATACATAATTAATCATTTTCTAGTCTGGCCCCAAAAGTTCATGACTTTGTATAATAATTATAACAAATTTTTATTATACCTTCTTTTTAAAATGCAGTGTATATTTGGGTAAATTTATTGTAAGTACTATATTAAATTCAATTTAAACTGCTTAATAGTCCTAATTTTTGTAGTAATAATATTGCATTTTCTACCAGACTAATTTTTTAAAAAACAATAGTTGAATTTATAACCAAAAAGATTAATTCTCTACCAAAAAAGACGATTTTTCAACAAAATATATAAATTCTTAACCAAATAGTTGAATTTTCAACTACAAAAAATGAATTTTCGACTAAAAAAGATCAATTTTCAACCAAGTAGTTGAATTTTGAACTAAACACGATCAGTTTTGTACAAAAAATGGAATAATTTAATTTTCATCTATAAAAATTATTTTACAAAAAAGAATAGCCAAAGTGATGAATTTTCAAAATGATGAATCTTCAACTGGAAAAGTGGAATTTTTAACCAAAAAGATGTATTTTTAACAACAGAGTTTAATTTTGAACCAAGTAGTTTCACTTTCAAACAAAAAAATGAATTTTCAAATAATTATAAATATTTAACTCGATTACTTAAATTCCCAACCAAAAAAATAAATTTTTAAAAAGGAAGATCAATTTTTTACCAAAAAGGACGATTTTCCAACAAAATATATGAATTTTTAACGAAATGGTTGAAATAGTTGAATTTTCCATTAAAAAAATCAATTTTCAATTAAATAGTGAATTTTTGAACTAAAAAGTCAATTTTGTACCAAAAATGGAATATTTGAATTTGCATTTAGAAAAATTAATTTCATAACAAAAAAATACCTAAAGTGATAAATATTCAACAAAATACATGAATTTTCAACTGAACAAGACAATTTTTTAAATTAAATAGTTAAATATTGAATTAAAAAATATTAATTTTTAATCAAAAATGGAATAGTTCAATTTTCAGTTAAAAAATTAATTTTGAACCAAACTGATCAATTTTCAACTAAAATGATGAATCTTCAACTGGAAAAGTGGAATTTTTAACCAAAAAGATGTATTTTTAACAAAAGAGTTTAATTTTCAACAAAGTAGTTTAATTTTCAAACAAAAAGATGAATTTTCAAATAAATTATAAATATTTAACTGGATTACTTAAATTTTCAACTAAAAAACACCATTTTTCAAATCAAATAGTTGAATTTCGATCTGAAAAATATGAATTTTCAACCAAAAATGGAAGAGTTCAATTTTCAGTTTGAAAATTAATTTTGAATCAAAGTGACCAATTTTCAACTAAAATGATGAATCTACAACTGGAATAGATAAATTTTAAATCAAAAGGATGAATTTTCAACTAAATACAAGAATTTTCCACTAAAAAAAAAAAGATAAATTGCCAGCCAAAAAATGAATACTTAAATTTTTAGTTAAAAAAATTAATGTTCTACCTGAGACATCAATTTTCAACTAGAATGATGGAATATTCAATTAGAATAATTACATTTTCAGTTTAAAAAAAAAAACTGATTTTCGATCGAAAAAAGAACAAATTTTTAACCTGAAAAGAACTTATTTTCAACCGAAAAAATAACTAATTTTCAAACAACAAAAAAACTAATTTTCAAAAAAATAGTTAAATTTCAAAGAAAGTGATGGTTTTTCAACTAAAAAGATGGATCTTTAACTGGAATATTTTTATTTTAAACCAAAAAGATGAATTTTCAACTAAAATGATGAATCAAACTAGAATTGCATTTTAGACCAAAGAGATGAATTTGTAACTAACATGATAGAATATTCAACTAGAATAGTTAAATTTTTAATCAAAAAAATAATTAATTTTCGAGCCAAAAATATCAACATAATAGTTAAAGTTTCATCTAGAAAAGTTAAATTTTCAGTTAAAGATAATTGATTTTCAGCTAAAGAAAAAACAAATTTGCAACAAAATAGCTTATTTTTCAACCAAAGAGATGAAATTTCTTTAAAAATTATGAACCTTCAACAACAAAAAATCTATTTTTTAAAAAAGAGTTGAATTTTGAACAAAGTAATTAAATTTCCATTACAAACAAAATGAGAAAAAATGGCAGACTGTTGAATATTCAAGAAAAAAATGAACTATCAACGAAGAAGATTAATTTTCTACCACAAAAATAAAAGAAATTTCAACAAAATACACGAATTTTCAATTCAAAATAGAATAGTTAAATTTTCAATTCAAACAATTAATTTTAAACAAACAAAAACGAATTTTCAAAAAAATAGTTAAACGCGGTAATATAAAGCTACTTGTACAAATAAAGAATTTTTTTTGTTCAATGTTATATTGTAATTTAAAAAAAAAAAATTAAGCACGCTCTCAAAAAAATTCGCTGACTTTAAAAAAAATCCCGACATTTTTATGTTTTTCCAGGTATATGAAAATTCCCTGACAATTCCAGTTTTTCCAGGTAGGGTAGACACCCTGTTTTTAAAACAGTAAAACCGGATCCAACTGAATCCTAAAAAATTTCAATTTTGTATACATAGTACACTTTAATGCATAATAAAATAAAGTTTCTATTAATTTACAAAATTGAAACCTAACTACGGTGGCAACAGTTATCTTTTAATATTGAATTACTAACGCTAAAATCAATTACGAGATTTCCAAAATACACTAAAAAAAGAACACTTTCAAAAGAACTATAAATCGCGGGAATGACTGAATCAAAAAAATTGAAGAAAAAACCCGGTAGCTTCAGAATATAGACAAAACAGCAACAAAGGGGATAATTTGCAAGAGAATTCGCACCCCATCATTGAAACCAGAAATGAATCACTCCTCGATGGGTGTGCAAAATGAAAATCGGAGCAGTGACACTATAGTGTATTGACGTCTTGACAGCAAACCAATACCTTAACTCCGAAGCACAAATACAATATTTTCCTTTTATAACCTCAAAATTTCGCACCTTTCAAAACCCGCAAGTTATCCACATAAATATCTCGAAAATCCAGAAGCACAAAAAGGAGGCAAAAGTAAAAATCAGAAAGTATCGAGGAAGCTTCCTCCCTCCTTCCGCCCTTGTCCACACGTCTCTCTTCGACTTGCAATCAGGCCAGTTTTTTTAGCAAAACCAATATAAAAAAAATCCCAGACACAAAATATCACTCACCCCCAGAAAACAAGATTTAATTAATCCTCTCGGCAATACAGGACGTTTCCAGGACCTTTTTTCACCAAACACAAGAAATGTTTACTCTCTCCGCACTATGCGCGAAAAGTTATGGCGTTACATATGGCGTTATGGCCGCTAATATGTACATATATGCGTGATTCAAAATTTTACCGTTGTTTTCTTCCATGTGCAATTAGTATAAATAGTTATTTGTGCAAATCCTTGTGAATATAGAACTCTAATCTGCTTTTTGAGATATCACATAATCCCTAATCTATAAGAAAATCGGAGTAAGCAATCTTAAAAATCGTTTGGAAGAGGTTATGGTAGGGAATTGTAGGAAATGGAGAATATTACCAATGTTACCTGTAATATTACCAAGAATGCTGAGAATATATAAATTTACGAAGAATTTGGGAGAATTTAGGAAAATTTCGAACCTGTTATTGTTTTGTTAAAAGAAAACGGGGGAAAATGTTTGTTGCGAATTCTTGGAAGAAAACCGTGAAGGAAAATCGAGGGTGGGGCACAACTTCACCAAAATCATCCATGTCAATAATGCTTCTCATAGAGATCCTCAAGGGAGACTTGAGACAGATCGCAACAGATCTGGAGGGATTTTTGATTGACCAGAGCCTACCGGAACACGAAAGCCTCAAAAGCGCGCGATTTTCAAATCTGAGTAGTATCGTGCAATATGTAGGCAATTGCAATTTTCGTAAAAAAAGTTCTGAGAAGAAAACTCCCGTTTATCTCGTGTTTTCGCTTAAACTCTAACTGAATTAATAGATCTCAGTGAGATAATCCAACTATTTTTGGTTAGAAGTTAATTCTTTTTGGTAGGAAATCCTAATATATTTTTTGTTCAGAATTCATCCTTTTTGGTTAAAAATTTAATTAATTTCTTGAAAAATCAACAATTTAAAAAAAAGTTATCCTTTTTTTATTCAAAAATTCAACTGCATTTAAAACTGAAAATGTAATTTATTGAAAACTCGTTTTTTCATTGCAAATTAATTTTTTAACCGAAAATTGATCTATTAAAGATGACAATTATAATTTAAATTGAAAATGTAAATATGTTATTGAAAAATTGTTTTTTTTTTTTTAGTGAATATATATAATTATTTTTTTTAACTTAATATTTAACTATTCCATTTTTTTGTTAAAAGTTGATATTTTTAATTGAAGATGGATCTTTTTTAGTTGAAAATTCAACTATTTGCTTAAAAATTTTTGCGTTTTGTTGAAAATTCGTATTTTTTTTTGCCGAAAATTAATCTTCATTAAAATTTCATCTTTTTTACTTTCTAAAAATTCAACTGTTTAGTTTAAGAATTAAACTGTTTTTTAGGTAAGGATTCAACTTTTTGTTGAAAATTCGCCTTCTTTGCTTGAATTCAACAACCTTTGACTGAAGTAAAAATATTTTCTTGTTGAAATTTTAACTACATCACGTTTCCTTAAGAATTTATCTTTTTGGGCTGAAAATTCAATTTCTTGGTTAAAAGTTTAACTACCTTGTTGAAAATTTTTTTTTTTGTTGAAGATTCATCTATTCCATTGAAAATTATATCATTACGTTGAAAATTCGTTTTTTTGGGGGGGGGGGAAGAGGCAAAAACTAATATTTTATTTTCAAATTTTAGTCTTGAGTCTCTTCATTTTTCACTAAAAAAAAATGTAAATTGATTATGTGACGCTTGCAAATAATCAAATAAATCATTATAGTATTATCGTGCAACTGTAGAAAACTGCAATTTAAACAAAAAAACTACCCTCAAGAAAATTTAATTTTCTCGTTTTTTCGCTTAAATGCAATTTGATTTGATAGAACCCAATAAGAAAATCCAACTATTTTTAGCTAGAAGTTAATTCTTTTTGAAAGAAAATTTTGATATAATTTTTTTCGTTAAAAAATCATGTTATTGGTTAAAAATTTAATTATTTTGTTGAAAATTCAACAATTTTGTTAAAAATTCATCCTTTTTAGTTTAAAATTCAAATACTAGGTTGAAAGTTTAATAGTTTGTTTTAAAAAACATTTTATTGTTTGAAGATTCATCATTTTACTTGAAAATTCATCTCTGACTGTAAATTGAACTATTTTAGTATTTTGTTGAAATCTCGTGTTTTTAGTTGCAAATTAATTACAAATTCATTATTTTAGTAGGAAATTATATTTTTTGTTAAAAATACAACTGTTTAGTTTGAAAATTAATCTGTTTTTTAGATGTGGATTTAAATTTTTTGTTGAAAATTCGTCGTCTTTGCTTGAATTCCAATGGTTTTGACTAAAGTAAAAATATTTTTCTGTTGAAATATCAACTACATCATTTTTCGTTGAGAATTTATCTTTTTAGGTTTAAAAATTAAATTTTCTTGGTTAAAAGTCGAACTACCTTGTCAAAAATTATTTTTTTTGGTTGAAGATTCATTTATTTGATTGGTAATTTAACTATTTCGCTGAAAATCTGTTGTTTTTTTTTGGTGGGGGGGTCAAAAACTAATATTTCATTTACAAATCAGAGTTTCAAATTTTTTCGTTTTTTATTAGAAGGAAAATGTAAATTGACCTAATAAGAAAATCCAACTATTTTTTGTTCGATGTTGATTCTGTTTCGTAGAAAAGTCTGATATAATATTTTTTGTTCAGAATTCCCCTTTTTTGGCTTAAAACATAATTGCTTTGTTGAAAATCCAACAATTTTGTTGAAAAGTCATCCCTTTTAGTTAAAAATCCAACTTTATTTGGTTCAAATTCGTGTTTTTGGGTTACAAATTCAACTACTTGTTTAAATGTTTAATAGTTTGTTAAAAAATTATTTTTTTTTTGCTTAAAAATTCATATCAAATTGTAAATTAATTTATTTTATTGAAAATTCCTTATTTCGTTGTTTTTTTCGTTTTTTACAAATGGAAATTAATTTTTTTTACTATTCCGTTTTTAGTTAAAACTTGATATTTTAAATTGAAAATTGATATTTTTAATTGGAAATCCAATTCCTTTCTTTAAAATTCATGTATCTTATTGAAAATTCGTATTTAAAAAAAAAATGAATTTTTTTTGTCGAAATGTCATCTTTTTTGGTTAAAAATTTAAATGCTTTTTAGGCAAATAAAAAAAATTAGTTATAAAGTAATCCTTTTTGGTTAAAAATTCAACTGTCTTCGTTATAAAAATTGTTTTTTTTTTTAGGTTGAGGAATCAACTACTTGGTTGAAATTTAACTATTTTGTTAAAAATTGAACTATGTTATGAAACTTGTTTTTTCAATAAAAAATATTTTTTTTAACTGAATATGGCTCTATTTTAATTTTGGTAAAAACTTGATATTTTTTATTAAAAATTTATATTTTTAGTTAAAAATTTTAATATTTTCTAGAAGATTCCTTTTTTTTGGAAGAAAATTAATCCTCTTCGTTGAGAATTCAACTTTTTTGTTGAAAATTCGTCTTCTTTGCTTAAATTCAACTGGTTTTGACTAAAGTAAAAATATTTTTCTGTTGAAATATCAACTATATCATTTTTCGTTGAAAATTGATCTTTTTAGGTTTAAAAATTCAATTTCTTGGTTAAAAGTTGAACTACCTTGTCAAAAATTATTTTTTTGGTTGAAGATTCATTTATTTGATTGGTAATTTAACTATTTCGCTAAAAATCTGTTTTTTAGGGGGGGGGGGTCAAAAACCATTTTCAATCAGAGTTTCAAATTTTTTAGTTTTTTATTAGAAGGAAAATGTGAATCGACCCAATAAGAAAAGCCAACCATTTTTTGTTAGATGTTATATCTGTTTGGTAGAAAAGTCTGATATAATATTTTTTGTTCAGAATTCACCTTTTTTGGTTCAAAACTTAATTGCTTTGTTGAAAATCCAACAATTTTGTTAAAAATTCATCCCTTTTAGTTAAAAATCCAACTTTATTTGTTGAAAATTCGTATTTTTGGGTTAAAAATTTAACTACTTGTTTAAATGTTTAATAGTTTGTTAAAAAATAATTTTTTTTTGTTTAAAAATTCATATCAAATTGTAAATTATTTCATTTTATTGAAAACTCTTTTTTTCGTTGCAAATTAAATGTTTTATCAAAAATTGATCTATTCCAGTTAAAGATTCATCATTTTAGTTGAAAATTTAACTTTGTTATTGTAAACTTGTTTTTTAAAAATAAAAATTAATTTTTTTCATTATTCCGTTTTTAGTTGAAACTTGATATTTTAAATTAAAAATTGATATTTTTAATTAGAAATTCAATTCCTTTTTTGGAAAGTCATGTATTTTATTGAAAATTCGTATTTTTTTTTAAGGAAGTGAATTTTTTTCTTCGAAATTTCATTTTTTTTTGGTTAAAAATTTAAACGCTTTTTTGGCAAATAAAAAAAATGGTTATGAAGTAATCCTTTTTGGTTCAAAATTTAACTACTTGGTTAAAAATTCAACCTTTTGGTTAAAAGTTAAACAAAGTTAAATTTTTCAAAAAAATTCGTTTTCATTCAAAGAGAAAACAATTTTTCAATCGAATAGCTTATTTTTCAACTCACGAAATGAATTTTTAATGAAAATTATGTATCTTAAAAAAAAAATTTAACAGAAGAGTTCGACTTTTAATTAAGTAATTTTATTTTCAACCGGAAAGATGAATTTTCAACTAAAATGATTAATATTTAACTGGAATATTTGAATTCTCAACCGACAAGAAAAATATTTAGACAGAAAGATTAACTTTTTAAGAAGATAATTTTTTATACAAAAATCGACTTTTCATCAAAATACGTATATTTTAAACAATAGAGTTGAATTTTCTAATAAAAAAAAACAATTTTCATTCAAATTGTTGAACTTTGAACTAGGAAAGATCGGTTTCTACGAAAAATGGAACAGTTGAATTTTCAGCTGAAGAAATTAATTTTCAACTAAACTGATAAATTTTCTACTAGAATGATGAATCTTCAACTGGGATAGTTGAAATTTGTATGAAAAAGAGGAAATTTGAACCATGAAGAATTATTTTCTATAAAAAAGACCAATTTTCCACAAAGTACATAAATTTTCAATTAAATAGTTGAATTTTTAAGTAAAAAATCTTAATTTTCAGCGAAATAGTAGAAATTTTATTAAAGTTTTTATGCACAACCCCTAATCAGCCATTAGGACAATTTTTCGGTGTGTTGTCAATCGTTGAGATATTTGACAAATTATTTTGAATTTTTCGCGCGTTAACCAAAAACTCATTTTCCACGTTTTCCGCTTTTGGGCATTTCAACATGTGAAGGAAGCTTTAACAGAGTCACGTTTCTTCCTGTTTGATTGTCGTCTCTTTAATGACGTAAAGCAGTGTCGAATGTCGTCACGTCCGGGGATTTTCCTTCAGCGTAAAGAATAAATACGAGGTAGGAACCGTAGAAACTTTGTTTTCCTCCTCAGAGAGGACAAATTTTTAAAGAGCCGGGATGTCAGGCGAGGATAATGAAAGCAGCGAACGCCTGGTTGAAAATCCTGCCCAGGAAGGAGAAAATCAACCTGTAAATGGCGAAATTGTCCCGGCCGAACCTATCGAAGGCGAGAGGAACGTAAGTAACCTTAAGTTATTCCTATATTTTATTCTCTCCGGGATATTTCAAGTGTCAATTTTTACTCCGTATCCGTCATTTTTGGAAAATTTTCAATTTCGAGGTTCATTTCATTAATCCCGATGATCGTGACTTCAAATAAATCTTTCTGTCTTTTTGTGAGATTTTTGGATTCCCAATTTTCATCAGATTTAATCAATCCAAAATGAAGGTGCATTGATCTTTTATAAAAATCATGAGAAGGCAGATTTCTTATCTTTTTGCGTAAGATTCCGTTCTTGGTTTGCAAGATGAAATTTGCAAGGACGCATTTAATTATCTCGATTTCGAGATTCATTAGGAATTGAATTAGCCTTGGTAATGTTTTTATTATGTAAAAAGGCGTTTCCTGAAAGAGACACTTCATTTTATGACTTTCGCGTAAACTTTTCTGTCAAATAAGTAGAAAAAAATTAACGTAACACGGGGTTAACCGGAACACTTTAGGAAAACCGGGCCACTCATTTTATATTTGGATTTATTTTTTCTGGTAAAAAATCCAAAAAATTTCGATGAGTTTCTGTTGAATAAACGTCAAACTTCATTTTAGAGGCTTTTTTCTCGAGCGTCGTGAAAAATTCCTGATAAAAGTAATATTTATATAATGCTGTATTTTTCTCTATTTTAGCTAAATTGAGTAAAAAACACTTGCTAAACTTTAATTGCCAATTTTCTGGATATTTATGTCAGTTATATTGTTCATCATCTTAAAAAATTATCTAAAATTTTAAGGAAGTTAAGATACTTTATTTTGGGGGACATGGTGAGAAATTATAATACCCAAATTAAATCGTTGAAAAACGAATGTAACTGAAGTCCGCAACGTTTATAAACGAAAGTTCAACCATTTTTTTAAATTACTGAAGTCAGTTGTTTTATTGTTTGTTTAACAAGAAAATAATTTTAAAAACGTGGTTTTCGGACATTTACAGGAAAATTTTTGAAAAATTCTAATTTTTATTTAAACGTCCAGTTCTTGGATTTATTTTGACAAATTACTCGTACTCGACGTCGGACAGTACAAAAAAAAAGTTTCAACTCAATATCCTTATCCGACAAGTGCGTTTTGTTCTTTCGCGCAATCAGGAAATTAAAAAAAAATGTAATCTTGATCTGAAAATTGCCAGCAGTTTGTATTACCTAATTTGAAAATTTCGAAATTATCAAATTCGCGACAGAAAATTGCCGAATTGTAAAATATCCGATAATCTATGTTAATTATTTATTAAAAATACAATAATGAAATATTTTGGTAAAAGAACATTTTTTTAAGGTTCAGTGTATTTTTAAAATTATTGTTTAAATTCAAAATAACAGGATTAAAAAAAAATTCTCAATGCATGTTTTTTTTTAAATGTACATATTAAAATGTGCATAGTATTTAGAAAAATACATGGAACATAAAAAACAATATGTTAATTAAAGTATTTCATTATTGTATTCGTAATGAATGAATATGATTCATCAAAAAACAATTTTTTATTGTTATATTCCATAATTTTCTAGTGTCGGAAATTTTGCAGTATCGGATATTTCATAATTTGTCAATTTTCTGTCGGAAATTTTATTATTTGAAAGTTTTTAAGTTCGCTCATAGTATACATTGCTTTGGGTGATTTATTATTAGAGAATTTTCCGAGTAGGAATTTTCATATCTTGGCAATTTTATAAGTTCGGAAAATTTCTATTTCGGATACTTTCTTTTGTTTGTCACTTGAAATATGATAAATTTAATATAACATGATATAAAGAAATTGAAAATAAGTTTGATTTCAACTTTTTAAAAATTTTTAATTCATTCGTTAACTTTTTCAATTATGAAATCATTCAGTTTACAATGTGTAAGTCTAAATTATTTTTCTATTAAAATGTTACTTTTAGGTCTTCATTTTTAAGGGTACATTTTTAATTTAAAGAATTTTCAAATACAGTTTTGTGTTAAACATTTAAAAACTAATGGCGTTTCTAATTGCAATTTTTAGGCAAAACACGTTCTAAGTTATTCAAAATTAAACAATAAATGATTTTACTGGACGATTCTGAATCTGTTCAAAAATAAACAATATAAAAATTTTAATTTTTAATTTTAAAAATTAAACTATTTAATTTCGAAAGGCTTGGTAGTTAAACAAATGTAATCGTTCGATTGAAACTCTTTAAAATATTTTAAATCTTTTCATAATTTTAAATTAAGAGATTCACAATTAAACGCTTTTAATTAATTTTTAAATCTTATTCAAATGTTTCATGTCAGTCTGAAATATTCATTGTTTAACCCATTCAATTTGAAAAATTTTAGTTCAGAAAAAGTATTGTGTAACAAATATTTAGCAATGTTTGGCTGTTTATTTCAAATGAGCAGTTATAAAACAAATATTAAAAAGTAAACAATTTGAAACTGGATTGTTTGAAACAGAAAGCCTTGAATCGTTACAATATCCGAGAGCTAAATTTAAACTTGAACGTAACAATTTCAATTCTTCTGCGTATTAAACAATTTTTTAAAAATTTAAATTATTGAATTTTGATCTATAAATACCAGTTGAAAAATTATTGCTTTAGAAAAAATTTGAGTAAGTTTAGGAGATATTTAGAAGTTTTGAGAAGATTCAAACTTAATTTAAAACTATTTCAAAATATAATTTTTAATCTTTTCAATGATTTTAGTAGGCTTTAAGATAGTAAACAAATTTTTTTAAGATTCTTGAGAAAATTTTTAATGATTTTTAATTTTGAAATTTTCTAATTGTACAGTTTAATCACTTTAGAAAAATAATAATTTGAGAGGCATGGTTTTATTTTTTAAGAAAAATGTTTTTAATTTTTCACAGATTAATATAGAAAGGGATCTGGAAAATTAAAAAAGCTACCTCAAAAATATCCTATTTTTAATGGTTTTTCATTCTTTTGAATTACTTGGAATGCTCTTAAACGCTTTCAAATCCTTTTAACAATTTATTATATTATATTTTATTCGATAACATTTTTTTTATTAAAAATGTATTAATTTAATTAAAAATTGAAATTTGGAAAAATAAGTAAAAATTAAAATTTTGAAAAAATAAGTGAAAGTTAAAAAGTTTGAAAAAATAAGTAAAAGTTCAAAATGTTGAAATTATCTGAATTTCTTAATTTCGTGGAATTTGCTAAATTATTATGCTCCCTGAATTCCAAGGACCTTAAAATAAATCAGAATTAAAGGAATTCAATCAATTCTATGAATTTA
>JAUELO010000330.1:2750436-2765297 GCA_032357855.1 Amphibolips quercusostensackenii
AGCACTATTTTTTAAAGTCGATACCCAATGATTTTCCAAGGTGTGATTTTTTTCTGACAAAGGGAGTGTCGGGTAGCGTGTTTTTTATTTTGATTCATAACTTTTGTAAATAAAGGACATGACCCTAAAGTAAAATTTCGAAATTCCTAGGACCCCATATTTAGAAAGTTTCGAGAAAAACGACTTAAAAGTCTTCGCTATATCTTGAAACTGCCTAAGTAATTAACACGGTAGCGCGTCGGATTTGTAGCCGTAAGGTCGAGGTTTCGATTCTCGCTGCCTACATTTTTTTTCAATTTTGTTTTGCTTTTTATTTAATAAAATGTTCAAATATTCAATTTCCTTCTAAATTTTTTTACAGTTATGCAAAAAATAATGTAAAGTAAAAATAAATTAAACATCTCATTTATAAATATTTATTTATATAAAAGAAATTCTATATCTCATTAAAAATACAATTTTTCGTTCATATTCTTATTTAAAAATATCTATACAGAAATTTTTAAAATATTTCAAAATGAGAATATGAACAAAAAATTGTATTTTGAATCAGATATGAAATTTTTTCATATAGATAAATATTTATAAACGATATTTTAAATTTATATTAACTTTACATTTGAATGGTAGCAGTACAGAACTAGACAACCAACATTTTTATCGAAAATGGGTTTATTGCATAAAAAATTCTTAAAAAACTAAATAAACATTCAAGTAAAAGGATTTTTCCGAAATCTCATTTTGTGATACAATAATTTGAACAAAATATTAATAAAATTTTTAAAAATTTAATAATTTTAACGCAGCAATAATTTTTGCCCAACCACTTAGCGTTGATATTTCCTGAAATTATTATTTAATAAAAAATTTTTTTTTTCGTATTTTTAACAAAAAATGTATGTCATACTGTGATCTCGCGATCTTCAATTTAAATTTCCTCGAAAGAAGATAATTTTGTTGAACCAAAACATTTTTATTCTTATTTATTCCCTACATCTCGAAAACATGTTTATTTTTGCAAAAATTTAAAATTCGATTTTTAATAGCTATCCAAAGCCGATTTTAAAAACTCATGAAATTTTAACCTTAAAATTCTCGGTCAGTTTTCTCGGAAATGTTTGTTTTGTTTACATCAAACTTTTATTTTTTACTTTAAAACTGAAAACTGAATTTTTTATCGAAATCCGCAGTGAAGCCTGTTCAAATTTGAGGTTATTGTCACTTTGAGTTTGTCAAATTCCACATCCATCCCATTTTGTTGGTTTTCTAGTTCTGTACTGTCACCCTTAATTTATTTGTACATTACTTTTAGAAAATTAGAAAGGAATTGAATATTTGAACATTTAAATAAAATGTAATTTAAAAAATTAGAAAAAGCAGCGAGAATCGAGCCCACAACCTTCCGGCTACAAACTCAACCTATCTAACTGAGTCCCGAACCAGTCGCTATTACAGGGTGTCTACTCAAATCCTGGAGAAAAATTCCCTGACAATTCCAGGTTTTTTCCAGGGATCTCAAGTTTCTTCCAGGTATAATTTTTCATTGCACTAAAAACATAACTAATCATTTGTTTCATTTGTCTCTAAAGTTCCTGAATTTGGATAATGATTCAAACAAATTTATATTTTATCTTCTTATATTTGAAATTCAATACATATTTAGGTAAAATTAATGTGGGCACTATATTAAATTGAATTTAAACCGCCTCAAAGTCTTAACTTTTCAAGTAAAAATATTGCATTTTTAACAATATAGATGAATTTTTAACAAAAAAAAATAATTTTCTACCAAAAAGACCAAACAGTTGAACGGTTAAAAAAAAGTAATTTTCCACACAAAAAAAAACACATTTTAAACCAAAGTGATAAATTTTGAACTAAAAAAGACAAATTTCTACCCAAACAGTTAAATTTTGAACTAAAAAAAATCAATCTTTTAAAAAAAAAGGAAGTTAAATTTGCAGTTGAAAAAATTAATTTTCCACACAAGAAAAAACTAATTTTAATCCAAACTGACAAATTTTCAACTCAAAATGATGATTTTTAACTGGAATAAATGAATTTCAAATAAAAAGATAAATTAAAAAAAAGAGTTTAAGTTTGAACCAAGTAGTTTTATTTTCAACCAAAAAGATGAATTTTCAACTAAAATTATGCTTATTTTACTGGCAAACTTGAATTTTTAACAAAAACAAAATGATTCTTCAAACAAGAAGATTAATTTGACTCAAAAAAGGATGATTTTTAAACAAAATACATGAATTTTCAACTTAAATGGACGATCTTTAACTGGAATAGATGACTTTCAAACAAAAAACATGAATTTTTACCAAAAGAAATTAAGTTTCAACCAAGTTGTTTTATATCCAAACAAAATGATGAGTTTTTAACTAATATTATGCTTATTTTACTGGAAAACTTGAATTTTTAACAACAAAAAAGATTCTTTAAACAAGAAGATTAATTTTACTCCAAAAAGATGATTTTTCATCCAAATCCATGAATTTTCAAATAGAAGGACAAATTTTCAACCAATGAGTTAAATTTTCAACTAAAAAAGTCCAATTTTTAACGAAAAAATAGAAAAGTTAAATTTTTAGTTGAAAAAAAATTAATTTTCAACAAAAGAAATGGATTTTCTACTGAAATAATAAATGTTCAACTGAAACAGTTGAATTTTTAAGCAAAAAGATAATTTTTTGACTAAAATGATGAATTTTTAACTGGAATATTTAAATTATGAACAAAAAAATTAATTTCGACGAAAAAAACGGAATTATCAAAAAAAAAACATGAATTTTCAACTGAACAAGATAAATTGTCAATCAAACATTGAATATTTAAATTTTCAATTTAAAAAATTAATCTTTAACAAAAGAGATGAATTTTCAACTTAAATTACGGAATATTGAATTTTAAAAGTTAGTTACATTTTCAGTTAAAAAAAGGTTACATTTTCAGTTAAAAAAAGGTTACATTTTCAATCAAAGTGATGAATTATCAATTAAAATTATGAATCTAAAACCGGAATAGTTGAATTTTAAATAGAAACGATACATTTTCAACCTAAGGCTAATTTTCAACCAAAAACTAAATAGTAACATTTTTAGTTAAAAAATTTTATAATCAAACAAAAAAATACAATGTTAACTAAAATGATGGACTATTCAAGAGAACAATTACAGCTTTAGTGAAAAAAAAAATAATTTTTAATTAAAAAAAAAACAATTTTTCAACAAAATAGTTCAACTTCTAACTGGAGTAGTTAAATTTTCCGTAAAAAATTAATTTTCAGCCAAAGAAAAAACGAATTTTTAAGCAAATAGCTCATTTTTCAATCAAAAATATAAATTTCAGTTAAGATTATGAATCTTCAACCAAAAATATTAATTTGCAACAAAACAGTCTTACTTTCAATCAAGTAATTAAATTTTCATTACAAAAAATACGAATTCTGAAAAAAATGCAGTAAATGATATTTCAACCCAAAAAGGTTATAATTTTCAATAAAAAACGGTTGAATTTAAATAAGAAAAAATGAATTTTTAACATGAGTTGAATTTTCAACTAAACAGAATAATTTTCTACCAAAAAGAAAGAATTTTTAACAAAATACATGCATTTCTAACCAGATACTTGAATTTTCAATTAAAAACGATTAATTTCCAACCAAAAACAGAACAGTTATTTTCTTAGTGAAAAAAATTAATTCAAAACAACAAAAGCTAATTTTTAACAAAACATAGTTAAATACAGTTATACAAAGTTACTTCTACAAATGAAGAATCATTGTTATTCAATTTTATATTTAAATTAAATTTTTTTAAATTAAGCACTCTCTCGAAAAAACTCCCTGACTAAAAAAAATTTCCTGACATTTACAGGTTTTTCCAGTCATATAAAAATTCCCTGACAATTCCAGGTTTTCCAGGTAGGGTAGACACCCTGTATTATTGTAAATAAATAGAATAAAAAAAGATATTTAATGGCCGTGCGGTTTCCGATGTGTCCGTGCGGTAGGCGCAAAAAATTATGAATCCAAACAAAAACCTTACTACCTGACACTCCCCTTGTGAGTGATCTACTAATAACTCTGGACTATTTTTATTAGTTGAACACAGTTGTACCAATTGGTGGACCATTTGGATTTTAGTAAGTTATCACTGTCGTAAATTTCTTACTGTCTAGAGGGATTCAAGTATCACTCTTGAGATTTACTTAAAAGCCTCACATACCGATATCAGGCATAATAACCAAGCTCTAATGGTGTGTGGCAAGACATTGTCGATGACGTCAACGTCTTTTCCAAAACGATTAATTACTCTGCCCGATGGTGTGGTGTCAAAAAATCCAACGGGCAATCGCAGAATGCCAAATAATAACTCGGAATGGAGTAGCTTACTGCTTCGTAGGCACCCAATGGCCATACTTATTTGTGAAAAACACACGAAAAATGCTGAAATATATTTTAATTACACCGATCACTTTTTGCTGAAACTCAAATTATCCCAATTTCTCATAATTTTTTGCTACACTACTGGAAAAGAATTTTTGAATCAATTCGGCTTTAAACACTCAGAAATATTTGAGAAATCTCGACAAGGTTTGAACAAGTCTTTGAATATCAGTTTTTTAATCAACTTCTTTAATTGTTTAATTTACTAAAAATAAAAAAGGAGCAGCAAACATGCTGTCAACTCATCACTTTCAATGAAATGTGCTGAAGGGTTTGTACTTTCAGCTAATGGAAATGTACAGCATCAGGCCAAAATCTTGAACTTTTCACCACTGACGTTGCAATGTTAAATCGAATAGAATGAAATATTTAAAAATGATTTTCGAGGCACTACTCTATAGGCTCTAATCTACAATAAGTTCACATAAGTGCTGGTAGGAATTGTACATGCATGTAAATTCTGAAATTCAGACGATTTTAGTTCTAGTTCTTAAAAATAATATCCTAGCTGAAATTCAAGAATCTGAGATATAAGTAAAGGGAAGCTTTAAATTAGAAAATAAAACACAAAGTTATAGAACAATAAAAATACAATACTAAACTTCATCTGAATTTCAGAAACAGGCTTCTAATACCTAATGACTGTCACGATGAAAAATTAATCGGAATGCTTTAGCATATCCTACGAAACCACATACACATTCGGGTTTTAGATATCGAGACGGAAGTTAATAGAGCGATAATTGAACCACTGGATGAAGATTCCAATTTAACATTCTAAAATCCTCTATTTCCAACTTCAAATTTCCTTTTTTTTAATCGAAATCGTGACTCTTTTAAAACTTTGTCCGTTCTGGATCAACTCGACTCGTCAATCCATTCAGCGTTTCAATTATAAAAGTCACAGCAAACCACACTTGCCCTAGCCTTTTGTTAAATAATGTCTTGTGAGATGGATTTTATTCAAACATCATGATTTATGGCATGATTTGAGCCTCTTTCTTTCTTAGACTTTCTTCACAAGACTTGTTAAAAAACTCATCTGAAAAATTTGTCACACGTCAGACAAATTCTCCCCAAAAAAAATTTCCAAATATAGTCTCTAAAATTGAAGTTAGATCAAAATAATTGTCTACGATGCACGATTTAAAAACATTTCTCGAAAACTGATTCACTTTTCTATATAGTGTTGATTTGTACGAACAGTGAAATACTCATTCCTTTATTTAAAAAATTGATTATCAAACTGAATGTTTAGAATCAATATTAATATCAATAATATTACATCTTAAAAATAAAGAAATTCTGAATCATAAAGTCGCAAGAAGTACTCCTGAAGATGCATTTGAATGGTAATTTGTTTTGTGAGAAGCAAAATAAACTGATTTCACACAATGAATGAAAAAAAGAACTGGTTTGCGAAATGATTGAGAATCCGTAACTTGTAAAAGTTTCACGAACAGGCAGATGAGTGATAAGGTCAAAACTGTCGTAGAAATTCTGATGAATATTTGCAAGTTCGCGATACTTTTAGTGAGGTTATCTACATCTATTAATTAGTGTTAAGTTTTATGTAAAGCAACCCGTCATTCCTGAAAACACTTACCTTGTCCCAAACCTAGAGCACCATAAACTCCTAGATACATGTCAGTATTTACTGTTCCGTTTTCAGCTTCAGCAAATTCATTATGGTTAGACCACTTAGCTAACCAGACGTTTGATCCGATGCTGAACGACTGGAAGATAGCGTTCATCACTATCGTCGAAATCGATAAGAACCAGCCAATCGACCTTAAATAGTGCGAATAAACTTTCCATTTTACCTAAATAAATGATCAAATTACATGAAGAAAGTATTGGGTTAGCTCAAAAATAATTATCAATCATTCGGAAGATTTTTTTCTATTTGACTAGCAATATTTTTTCTAAAAGTAAAGAAAAAACCAAATGTTTATAATCAAAGGCAATTATTAACTTTAGAAAGTTGCCAATCTATTATATTATAGCGATCATTTTCTGGTTTTCTTCTGATCAACTGTTAATATTTCCCAGTCACTTTAAAAGAGATCAAAACATTTGAATAACTTCAAGCAATTTCGAGAGATTTCCGAACATTTTCAAAGATTTAAAAGGTTTCTAAATTGGAACAGGGAACTTAGGAAAAAAATTATAATTCTGAGTTGGAACAACCAGTTAGAACATCGGATAATGTTCGGTTATAAGTATTACAGTTCTGAATTTAAAAAGATATTTTTTATTGAAATTCCCTTCTTCTAAATCAGAGTTTAACTTACTTTCCAATATTCACGTTCCAGTAAAAAAATTCTCTGCTCTAAGTTAAATATTAAGTCTTTACGAAAATTTCTTGTCCTAAAGTCTAGATTATAATTCTTTACGAAAAACCCTGTTTCCAATGTGAAAATTATAATTATTTACGGAAATTCCCTGTCTCAAAGTTCAAATTATAATTATTTACGAAAATGTCCCGTGCCAAAGTCTAAATTCGAGCGGGATTACTCCGAACTATATCGAATTACCCTAGATTACCAAAAAAGAAACAAATTTTCAACGAAATAGTTACATTTTCATTTAAAAAATACATTTTTAACCAAAGAACAACGATTTTTCAGCAAAATAGTTAATTTTTTAACCAAAAGATGAATTCATAAAAAAATATAACGGTTGATATCTTAACCAAGAGAGATTTTCATTTTTAATCAAAAACAGTCCAAGTAAATCAAAAATTACAAATTTTTAATAAAACAGTAGACTTTTCAAACAAAAAGGATACTTTAAAAAAAAAAACTCTTTAATTTTTAACAAAGTGGATTAGTTTTCAACCAAAATAGCTGAATTTTCAACAAAAAACAAGAATTTTTCACCAAGAAGATTCATTTTCTACCAAAAAATACGAATTTTAAACAAAATAAATGAATTCGCAATCAAATAATTAAAATTTCAATTAAAAAAGATAAAATTACAATCAAAATCACAGAGTTAAATTTTTAGTTAAAAAAAATTAATTTTCAAACAAAATATATTCAGCCAAAATACAACGACTCTTTAGCAAAATAGTTAATTTTTTAATCAAAAGAGATAAATTCTCAACAAAAAATATAACAGTTGATACGTTAACCAAGAGATTTTAATTTTCAATCAAAAACAGTTCAAGTCAACCAAAACGGATACTTTTTACAAAATTGTTTAATTTTCTATGAAGTAGATTAGTTTTTAACCAAAATAGGTGCATTTCCAATAACAAAAAAACATGGTTTTTGAAAACCACGAAGATTCATTTTCTACCGAAAAATACGAATTTCATACAAAATATAAAAATTTGCAACCAAATAGTAAAAATTTCAAATAAAAAATATATATTTACAATCAAAAGTAGAATAGTTAAATTTTCAGTGAAAAAAAATTAAAAAAAAAAAATTTCAACAAAATATTTGCATATTCTACTAAAAAATATTAATTTATAATAAAAAATAGAATATTTAAATTTTCAGTATAAAAGATATATTAAACAAAACAAAAAACCATATTTTCAACAAATTAATTAACTTTTTCAGTAAAATAGTTCAGTCTTCAACCAAAAAGATGAATTTTCAAGCAAGAAGTTGAATTCTCTACCAACAAAAAACACGAATAAGAAAAAATACATGAATTTTCAACCAAATAGTTTAATTTTCAAGCAAGAAGATTTATTTTTCAACACAAGCGAGAAATTTTCAACAAAATATACGAATTTTAAACTAAGAAAGACAAATTTTCAAGAAAAATGACATAGTTAAATTTTCTACAAAAATAGTTGAATGTACAACCCAAAAAGACGGATTTTCAATTTGAAAAATGACTTTTTAACAAAATTGTCGAATTTTCTACAAAGCAGAATAATTTTTCACCAAATAGTTAAATTTTCAATCAAAATTATCGATTTTCAACAAAAACTATTAATTTTCAACAAAAAAGATTAAGTTCGGCCGAAAATAACGAATCACTTTTTAATCCAAAATGGAATAGTTAAATTTTCAGCTGGAAAAAATTATTTTCAACCAAAAAATAAACAAAAAATTTTCAAAAAATAGTTCTGCAATTTAAAAGAAGGAAGTTTTAAAATTCTGTTAAATTTTTATTTGCAAAAAAAAGAAATTTTAAAATTCAAACAAATTCTGATTTGGGACAAAGAATTTTCAAAATTTGATAAATTCTGACTTATAACAGGGATTCTTTTTGTAAATTCCTTTTTTATAAATAAGAATTAATATTATTGTCAAAAATCTTCCGTCCAAAATTAGAATTATTCTTTTTGAAAATTTCCTATACTAAGTCACGATTCAATTTATTTCCGAATTTCCCTATTCCAAGTCAGGATTATATTCATTTACATTTCATATTATTATAGTTCAGAAATATAGCATCTCTACTTTTCCTAAATTTTGAAGATTAAAGTTTCAAATTGTGATGAATCCTCACTTAGAACAGGGATTTTTTAAAAATTCCCTTCTACTAAATCAGAATTAAAATGCTTTTTCAAAATTCCTGTTTTATGTGAAAATTATGATTTTTTCGCAAATTCCCTATTCCAACTCAGAATTAAGGTAATAAAATACATAAAACCACTTTTAAATAGCATATTACTACATTTGAGAGATAATCCCGGTCGTTTCCTGGTTTTCCGATCAGGTGATACCCTGATCCTTTTTTAATTGATATATATTTTGCAAATAAAAAAAATCTTTGAATGACCCTTATCTATTTTAGGAATGGTCGTGGCTAGGTTCACCGAAATTCGGTGAGCGTAGACCAAATATTTTCGGTGTGCCTAGACACATCGTTTAGGAATTCAACACTCACGCTTCCAGTTTCTGTTTTTTCAACTTCTATAAGCTTTTCTCCTGTTTTACTCTTCGCTGTATCGTTTTCCTTGACGCTGTTGCTTCTCACGAGACTTCCTGAATGATGACTTTCTATGGATTGGGCTCTGTTAAAAAATAATAAACAAAAACGAAATCAAAAATTAATTTCAGAATCAATATAGAGGCAGAATTTTGACGAGGAATATAATAACAAGCCTCGGACTTATTTGAGAAACTCAAAATAGCGTAAATAGAAGCATGAATTTGAAAAAATCGTGTCACGCAATTTTTTAAATATTTGATCGAGGGGTTAACTATTTTGAAAACCACGGTATAAAATATACAGGCATATTTAAAAGTAAAGTATAAAATATACAAGTATTTTTTATACCAAGGTATAAAATATACAACTCCCGTAACATCATATGAAATCCTTTCATATCTTCCAAAATACCCTAAAAGCTTTAAAATCTGCTGAAATTCTTTAAAACCCCTGGAAATCTGTAAAGATCCTCTAAAAATTCATATAAAACTGGTCAATCTTTTTAAATCCCTAGAAATTCATAGAAATATGTAAAAATCTTATAATTTCTTTTGAATTCTTACGAGTCTCTTAAATATAGCGTAGTCCCTGAAAATTTCTGAAATCCCTAGAATCCCTTAAAATTTTATTTTATTTATTGATTAAAGTTCTCTAGAAATAAGCTGGAATTGCTTTAAAATCTTTTAAATATCATTGATTTCATGCATATATTTCTGAAATTCTTTGAAATTTTCTCAAATCGTACGAAATTTTTTGAAACCCCTTAAAAATGTTGAATTCTCGTTAGATCCTTTAAAATATTTTAAAATATCACACAAGCTTAAAAATCCCTTAAAATTTTTGAAATCTACTACAATCTATTAAAAATCTTTTAATTCTGTTGAAACCCTCTGAAATCTCTAGAAAGATCTTCAATATTATTAACCTCTTGAAATCTTGAAACCTTGTGGGATTTTTTTATTTTTTTTTAAAATCATATACAAATTTTGTAATATCTTGACATTTTCGAGGCTGCCAAGGTTTGATTGACTTAAAATAAGTGAAAAAGTGACCTATTTAAATAAAAAAATACTAATTTCTAACCCAAAGTGACTAAAATTGACTAAAAGTTGCTAATGTACATTAATAACGTGACTAATGTTCTTTAATATTCGAAAGAATTCGATGAATTTTAACGAATTCAGGATTAATTCACAACAATTTAAAATAAATTCTAAAAAATTCAAAATAAATTCAAATGAAATGGAAACAAATTCAAATAAATTGAAAAAAATTCTATTGATTTCAGTAAAATTGGAATGAACTTATAAGAACTGAAAAGAATTCAAGAGACTGATCAAATTAACAAAAATTTGAGTGAAATTCACAAAATTTTGAAAATGGAAAGATTTCCGTTGAATTTAATAAAATCGGAGTGAACAGAATTTAGGTCAAATTCAACAGAATTTAAGCGAATTAAAAAGAAATAACAAAATGAATAATGAATTTGAAAAAAAAGGAAAATTAGAAGAGTTCTATAAAAATAAATAAAAATTCAAGTGAATTGAAAACAATTTTAAAATACTTTTGAAATTCAATGAACTTATTAAGTTCGGAGTGAATTAAGAAAAATTAAATGGTATTCAAAAGAATTTGATGAAATACCTACGAATTCAAGGTGAATTTAAATGACTTCGGGGTCAATTAAAAAAAAAATTTAATCAATTGCAGGTGCATTGGAACAATTTTAGGATAAATTCATATGAATTCAGAATTAATCTAAAAAATTCAAGTAAAATTCAAATGAATTGGAAAAAATTCAAAAAATCCTAGTGATTTTAGTAAAATTGGAGAGAATTTATGAGAATTAAAGAGAATTCAAGAGACTTTAATCAAATTCATAAGAATTTAAGTGGATTGAACAAAAATTAAAAAATTTCCATTGAATTTAATAAAATGGGAGTGAACAGAATGTAGGCCAAGCTCAACAAAATTTAAGTGAATTAAAAGGAATTCAAAAAATAAAAAACATAATAATGAATTAGAAAAAGTAAAATGAGAAAAATTCGATCAAATTCATAAAAATTCAAGTGAATTGAGAACAAGAAAACATATTTTTAAAATTCATTGAATTCATTAAGTTTGTAGTAAGTTTAGAAAAATGCCATGGAATTCAAAAGAATTTGAAGAAATGATTAGGAGTTCAAGGTGAGTTTAAGACTTCAGGTTCAATGAAAAAAATCTGCCCGCTTCGCGGGCACATTCTCGTCGCGGCTGTTATATCTCGCGCTTCGCGCTTGATAGTATATGTACACCTCGCGCTTCGCGCTCGATAATGCATGTATCTCGCGCTACACGCTCGGTTACATTTTGTCTCGCACTTCGCGCTCGACTCTTTTCAATTTTTGCACTTCGTGCTCGGCTCAGCTAAAAAGAAAAAGTTTACTTGCTTTTATTTTATAAGAAAAAGGAACTTTATTCACTCAAGGCTCTATTAGCCTTAAGGTACACATTCTCTGTTAACTATAAAATAATAATAATTTATTGTATATTTTTAGGTACGGCCAATTTTCTGCACAATTCCGATAACCTTTGACTTAATTATAACATTATCGGAATGATTTGCGTTTTTTTCACACTTCTTTTAAAGTCCAAAGAAAAACTTTCAATTTTTCAAGCAATAGTTTTTGTTTTACTTACCGAAAATGCTACCAAAAAGTTACAATAACATTAATAATAATAAATAATATCTAAATAATATCTACAAATTTGCTTAGAATTATATATGGTACACTCGCTGTTGCGCGCTTCGCGGGCCAATGCTCACTTTATAAGCTTTATCACTGTTACATGCCTTTTTTTTAGTTACTTTAGTTTTGAATATAGAGGAGAACTAATTTACCTAAGGTTCTATCGACCTTAAGGAACACATTCTCATCCGGACACTCGCGCTTCGCTCTCGATATTTGATTTAAAAATTATATAAACCCCGCGCTCCACGCTTGGTTCTGTGCACCGCATGATACAAACAAAAAAGTTGAAGCGCGCAATTTGGTCGTCGCGCTTCGCGCTCAAAAATATATTGCGCGCGCGCTTACAGTTCTGTATCATATATTTTTCATATACAAATTAATCAATTTCTATTTGTTTTTAAATTTTATTTCCTACCAAAAATATTAAATTCTTATAAAATTTACAAAATTATCAAACAAATATTTTGAATTTTGAAGAAATTTTCAACCAAAGAAATAAATTTTTAACCAACAATATTAATTTTATACCAAAAAAGTTTTATTTTTAACAAAATAGAGGAATTTTCAAAGAAATAATTGAAGTTTCAACTGAACTAGATAAATTTTCAACCAAACATGAAATAATTGACTTTTCATTGAAAAAATTCATTTTCAACAAAAAATTAAAAAAAAAAATAGTCAAGCTTAGAAAAAGAGGATATTCAATGTATCATCAGCAAAAAAAATTAGGTTCCAACAAAGCAGTTTCACTTTTTACTAAGTGGTTGAAGTTTCAACCAAAAAAGAGATGAATTTTAAAATAAAATATAATAGTTGATGTTTCAACAAAAAAAGACTTTAATTTTAACCTAAAACCAGCTGAATTCCACCAAAAAAGACGAATTTTCAACAAATCAGTTCCATCCTCAACGAGAAAAACACCGCATCCTATCAAAGAGTGATCGCTAACAGATTCGTAGATATTTTTTAACGCACACTTTTTGTTTTGCTTCATTTTTTCGTATCTTGCACCGTTTTTCTAAATAAAAATGCTTTTTATTGTAAATATTATTTTTTACAATTAGAACCAAAAATACGCATGCTATCCATGAATAAATAATAAGAAATCTGTAACTCATTTTTGGGTTAACAAATTTTGTCTATTTTTTTCGTCTTTTGTGTCCTTTGTCTAAAAGTTCAATTTTTCTTATTTTAATGCAGTTTTTTACAAATAAAACAAAAACTACACATCGTATCGGAAAGTGATTCGTAATAAATTTGTAGATCTTCTTTAATTACACAATTTTTGTTATTTAATCTTTTTTTGTATCTTGTATAGTTTGACTGAAAAATGGAATTGTAGGGCGTTTGAAATTCAACGTTTTTCTTTCTTTGACATTTTTTTATAACGTGCGTTGTTTGGCTTCTAATGTTCATTTTTGTTGTTTATTTTTTATTTTGAAAACGCTATAACTCCAGTAATTTTTTGTTATCAGAAAAAGTCATTCAAATAATTTGTTTGTCTTTTTGAATAATATTTATAACCGTGCACAGAATTTTTAAATTTAAAAATAAAATGGTTTCCAAAATTTTCAAAATGTGCTCACTCATTGAGTTTTTATTTAAAATGGCTGGCTAACAAACTTGAACTTCAATTTGAGACACTAAAAGATTATACAAAAGGTCAATCCAATCTGTTTATTTTTTCGAAAGTTATCGTAATAAGAAGATAAAATTCCACAGACCTACAGGCACACAACATACATACATACATACATACAATACATACATACAGACACATTTATAAAAACCTCTTTTTCGGATTCAGGGGGTCTCAAAACGTGGATTTTTAATAAAAATCGAGGGGGGGGGGTGAAACTTTACACAAACCTAATACCTTCTCATTATAGGATGAGAATGTAAAAATAAAAAAAAGGAAAAATAAATTCAATATAAAATAATGACTAAAAAAATTCAAAAATAAAATTTAGTACATTCTCCCATGATTTTTCAAAAGCAATTTCTGATTCAGAGTTAAAGTTCTGTCATCCTCATGAATCCACACACAAAGTAAAACTCATTTACTTTGATTGAAATGATTCAATGAACAATAGGTGCCGGTTTTGACTTCAAGTTTTTTCCCATGTAAAATGCGTGAAGAAAAATCACTTTCTTGAGTGTTCGGAATAATTTTGTAGGTTTTGGAAAAAAATTAACATGCACGGTGTAAAGAAAGCAACTTTAAAACACATAAAAATGTCGACAAAAAAGAAAAGCGGAAATGTGTTTGTACCTAATAAGAAATAAAAAATCTGTTTGTATTAAAATCCTAGCTGCTTCTGTTTGTAAGATATTCAAATTTTTCGTTTTTTGTATGGGAAGAATTTGTGAAACATACAATATCTAAGAATCGCGAGAGTTAAAAACTTTTCTCATGATAAATTTTTAATAAATAACGTTTAAATTATGAAAGAAGTTTTTTGGCATATGATTATGTATATATATGTCTGTGTGTGCGTGTGTTATGTATGAATATGTTACCAGTAAGTTTTAAGCCGATTTTATACGTTACCAAGGCAAGAGAGGGCCTAGTAAAAAGGGTATCGGAAATTTCCAGAGAGACAAAAAGCAGGGTGAAGGTAGGAGAACAAGTAGGGGATAGCTTCTGGTTAGTGAGAGGAGAAAGGCAAGTTTGTCCTCTGAGCACACTTTTATTTAATATATATTAATCTCAAACTTGGAAGAGGAAATGAAGAAAAAGGGATGGGGATTGGAGAGGAAAAGATATCTAC
>JAUELO010000330.1:2765397-2781237 GCA_032357855.1 Amphibolips quercusostensackenii
AAAAAGGCGACTTTTTAACATGAGTTGGATTTTCAGCTGAGAAATATTTCTCAGTCAAGAGAGAAAAAATGGCAAAATGTTGAATGTTCATGAAAAAAATGGATTATCAACGAAGAATATTAATTTCCTACGAAAAAGAACGAATTTTCAACAAAATACATGAATTTTCAACCAAAAAATCGTAAACTTTCAATCAAAAATAAAATAGCTAAATTTTTAGTTAAAAAAAATAGTAATTTTGAATCAAAGGGATTCAAAATTTTCAACTAAAATGATGAATCTTTAACTTTAGTTTAATTTTAAACCAAAAAGATGAATTTTTAACCAAGAAGATTAATTTTTATCGAAAGAGACGAATTTTTAACTAAAAAAGATCATTTTTAAACCAGAAATTTAATAGTTAACTTTTCAGTAAAAAAAAACACGTTCAGCCAAAGAGATGAATTTTGAACTAAAATGATTGAACATTCAACTGCAATAATTACATTTTCAGTTAAAAAAAAATTTAATTTTCAACCAAAAAAAAAGAACAAAATTGTAATAAAATAGCTTTAACTGTAAGAGTTAACTTTCCAGTAAAAAAGAATTTTCAGCTAAAAAAAAACGAATTTTTCAACAAAATACTTCATTTTTTAACCCAAAAAAGATAAATTCTCAACGAAAAATGTAGTAGTGGATATATCAAATAAATTTTTAAACATTTTTAACAAAAAACAGATGAATTCAAACAAAAAATACGATTTTTTAACATGAGTTGAATTTTCAACTAAGAAATATTTTTTAGTCAAGAGATATAAATAATTGCAAACTGTAGAATTTTCATGCAGAAAGATGGATTTTCAACCAATAAAATTAATTTTCTACCAAAAAGAACGAATTTTCGACAAAATACATGAATTTAGAGCCAGATACTTGAATTTTCAACTGAATATGACCAACTTTCAACTAGAAATTAAATAGTTAAATTTTAAGTTAAAAAATGCATTTCAAACAAAAACAAAATTTTCAACAAAATAGTTAAATACAGTAATATAAAGCTACCTTTAAAAATAAAGAATCATTGTTTTTCAATTTTACAGTGGAATTAAGAAAAGAAATTATGGACGCTTTCGAAATATATGCATGACTTAAAAAAAATGCCTTAACATTTCTAGGCTTCTTCCACATACATAAGAATACCAGGTTTTCCAGCAAGTGAATCAGGAATTTACCATTTCCTACAACTTTTAAATACCTCAATCTTAGATTTGAGTCAGATTTCAACAGAAAATATTGAAACAAAATGCTTAAAAATATGCTTTTTAAATTGCCACAGTAACCTACAATTTTCTATGTTAATTCAAAACCTTATGCCCAAATCTACCTGGTAAAAATTTCCTATTCTTTGGAATCTAGCATAGAAATAATAGAAATTTAACATACTTTAACTGCAATAAGAATGATTACAAAATTCGAATTAGAATAAAGAATTACCTGTGTAGAGAACCGTTCAGGGATTTTCTATCAGCCGGTTCTCCGAAATTTCCAGATATTTGAGTTTTTGCGTGTGACAATTTTTGCTGCAGTTCGTCCGTTCCAATCGTGGTTTGAAGACTCTGCGTAATCTCGTCCAATTCTCCTTCGGATACATCTTCCGGTTTCACTATTAAACAAATTTTGACGTGCTTATAACATTAACATTATTAACATTAACTTAGAGAATAAAAAAATTCCATAATCAATCAAAAATCCAGGGTGTCCAGCGTTTTTTCAAACAAAAATTCCAGGACTTTCCCAGGTTTTCCAGGATAAAAAGATGACTGATTTCATAGTCAAAAAACTATTTGCTTGTGATTGTTAATTTTATCACGGTGAAAAATTACGAAGCTACATTCGAAAATGTTCCGAAGTTTCTCATTTTTTTTAGATTTCTTCAACTTTAACAACATTTTAATGGCATTTTTTAAAAACCAATAATTTTTTTCTGTTGATATAATCAAAAACAGAGTTCAATTCCATGTGCAATGAGCTTTTTTATTAGAACTAGTTGAAATTCCTCTAGGTTATTAAATTTAAGCTAATTTAGCAGCTGGATTCCTAACCACAGCGAAAGATACGAAATTTCCGCTCATTTTTCCCTGAAGCAGTACTAAATTGTGATAGTGAAAAATATGAAATCGTATAAAAAAACGTTACAACGGGGTGGTCGTAAGAATTCATTTTCAAAATTAACTGACTTTTCCCTGATTTTTCTCTGACCAATTTTTCGTTTTCCTTGACCATTAATATTCAGAGACCAGAATTTTAATCTTGTAACATTTTTAAAAAACAATCTTTTATAAACATAATAAAACCATTTCGAATTTAAACTTAAAAACTGATTTACTTCAATACAAAAAATGTACTTTTCTACTAAAAAAGATAAATTTTCAAACAAAAAAGAATAACTTTCAACCAAAAACAGTTACATTTTCAACCAAATAATTGAATTTTTTAGAATACAGTTTAATTTTTAACAAAAAAAGATTAATTTTTAATCTAAAAGAACGAGTTTTCTGTACAAATAATCGAACGTTCAACAAAACAGTTGAATTTTTGACCAAAAAAGATAACTTCTTAACAAAACACTTGCATTTTAACAAAACAATTCAGTTTAGAACAAAATAGTTACATTTTTAACCAAATACTTGAAACAATTGATTTTCACCACGAAAAGTGGCATTTTCAAAAAAAAAAAAATCTCAACAAAATAATTAAATTTTCAACAAAAGAGTTGAATTTTCAACAGAATAATTAAATTTTCAACAAAATAGTTGTATTATTAAACAAAGAGTTGAATCTTCAACCTATGAAAATTAATTCTCAAACAAAACGACGAACTTTCATCCAAGAAGATTAATTTTCTATAAAAAAGACGAATTTTCAACCAAATATTTGAATTTCTAACAAAAAATATCACTTTTCAACAAAAAATGGAATACTTGAATTTTCATTTTTTTTAAATTAATTTTTAATTAAAAAAAGAAAAGAATTTTCAACAAAATAGTTTAATTTTCTGCCAAGGAAGTGAATTTCAACCTACGAAAATGATTTCTCAAACATAACAACGAATATCCAAGAAGATTAATTTTCTATAAAAAATACGAATTTTGAACCAAATAGTTGAATTTCTGAGAAAAAGATAACTTTTCAAGAAAAAATGGAATAGTTGAATTTTCATTCACAAAAAATTTATTTTCAATAAAAAAAAAGAATTTTCTAACAAAATATGTAGTTTAATTCTCTGCCAAAGAAATTAATTTTCAAAAAAAAAAAAAAAGATTTTCAAGAAAACAGTTGAATGTTTACCCAAATATTTACATTTTTAATCTATGAAAATAAATTCTTTAACAAAACGAGGAATTCTCAAACAAAAAAAGTAAATTTCTATAAAACAGACGAATTTTCAACAAAATATATGAATTTTCAACCAAATAGTTCAATTTCTCATAAATAGGATGAATTTTCAACCAAAAATGGATAGTTAAGTTTTCAGTAAAAAGCTTAATTTTAGAATAAAAAAAAAACGTTCTAACAAAATAGTTGAATTTTTATCTAAATATTTAAATTTTCGACCTATAGAAATAAATTCTCAAACAATACGAGGAATTCTTAACCAAGAAGATTAATTTTCTTTGAAGAAAAACGAATTTTTAACAAAAAATGGAACAGTTGGAAATAACTAAAAAAGATAAATTTTCAATAAAAAAATTAAATTAAAAAAGGTACATTTTTAACTAAGGCAATAAACTTTCAAACAAATAAATAAATTTTTAACAAAGTGGTTCAACTTTTACACAAGTAATTACATTTTCAGTTTAAAAAAAGTTAATTTTTCAACTAAAAAGTTAGTTTTTAACAAAAAATTAGTTTGTAACAAAGTAGTAAGCTTTCAACCAACAAAATGAATTTTCAACAAAGATGATTAATCCTTAACTAAAGCAGTTAAATTTTCAATTAAAAAAAAATTAATTTTCAACCTAAAAGTATGAATTTTTAACAAAAAACATGATTTTTTGATAAAGTGGTTCAACCAAGTAATTGAATTTTCTGCCAGAAAGATGAATTCTCAACGAATAGTGTAATATGTCAGAGAAGGAGGCAAATAAAAAAATAGAAATACAAGGCAAATAAATTACAGTCATTTAAAGTACCTCTTATAGAAATTCCCTGACTTTTGCAAGATTTTTTCGAAATTTCTGACTTTCACTAACCAATAAGGTTCTCTGACTTTTCCCTGATATCCGGGTTTTTTCCAGTCAATTCCAATCAATAAAAGCTTAGTACACGCCGAATCGAACTCACTTTCAATACACTAACAGCGTCATTAAATTGGTGTTGAGAAACTTGGAAATATTTTCGACTGTAGCTTCGTGATTTCTCACCATGACAAAATGAAGAATCTGTTGTTAAAAAGGTGTTTTTGTAATTTCAAACAAATAAAAGAATTAGAAGTCAAATAAAAAGTTGCGGAGTTATGAATTATTATATACATAAACCTACCAAAAATCGGTTTAGCAGAGAACAAGTTCAAAAACCTATTTTTTCTTCAAAGGAATACAAATTCCAGGGCCACAAGCAAAATTTAAGGACTTTTCCAGGTTTTTCCAACTAAAAAAAAATATTCAAGGTCTTTTCCCCGATTTCAAAAATTTCCAGGATGCTGGTCACACTGAATAAACTCACCTTCCTGAAGATGTTGCACAAGAAATTCGGCAAAAGCACCTCGTTTTGCCAAAAGCTCCTTAAAAGTACCGATTTCCGAAATCTCTCCGTCTTTTAAAACAACGATGTTGTCTACTTTTGGTAAGTACGTGATACCATGAGTAACAAGAACCCTGGTCTTTTTGCTCATCAGTCCTTGGGATCCAACCAAATTTTCAAAGATGTGTTTGCCAACGTGCGCGTCTACAGCACTCAAAGGATCATCCAGGAAGTAAATATCTGCATTATTGTAAACTGCTCTCGCTAAAGAAACTCTTTGCTTTTGACCTCCGGATAAATTAATTCCCTTTTCTCCAATTTCAGTTTGATCTCCTGCTGGCAACATTTTCAAATCTGGACCAAGGGCGCAAGCTTCGACGACTCGATTATAAATTGCCTTGTATAAAGGTTTTCCGAAGAGGATGTTGTCTTGTAGAGTGGCGTTTTGTATCCACGCTTGCTGAGAAACATAGGCGATTGAACCCTGTAAGAAATTGTAAATCAGAATAAATTTCGGACACTTTCAACACTATTGACTGATATTCTAGGGACCGTTCCCATATTATGTAACATTAAGGAGGGGGAAAGGGGTTTCGTTTTCGTTCCGGCCTGTTATGTGTGTGTAAGTGGGGGGGGGGGGTATTTTTCCCCGATTACGTAACATTTTTAATTTATAAATTTTCTGCACCATCAACTGTGTATATCAAAATTTCTAAATAAGTAATTTTACTTCATTATAACATTTATTTCTAAATGTTTATAAACATTATTGATAGAAGAGAAAATTTTAATTATGAATGATTGTTCAACAATCGAAAATAGTTCTGTTCTTAACACTTTGCTACACACTATAATTTGTAAACTTTCTTGCATTTTCAAAGAGATAAGAAAAATTAAATTGTGGACAAGAACTTATTTTGAAAAATTCGAAAAAAAATTAGAAGCTTTTTAATAATTATGAATGATCTGAGGAGATTAAATTTCATTCAAGCTTTCTGGGAAAATTTTAGAAGGTTCAGGTTTCATTTTGAAAGAATAATTTTAAGTTTTGAAATTTTCAAAATGTGGGGAAAAAGAACATGGAAGACTTTGAGACAATTTTTTTAATTTTTCAGGATTTAAAATTTTTTTAGGTAAACTGAATTTTGCAGGGCGTCAAGAGAAAAAAAATGTTCTTAAAATCACGGGAAAATTTTGAATGCTTGTTTTGTAATAAATTCTAAAAGAAAATTAAAAAAGATTACAAATTTTAAAAAATATTTCCTACAATTTTTAAGAGTTTAAGAGATTGTAAAGCAAAATTTTGCATTTTTGCCATATTACATAATTTTAGGAAAAATTGAAGTAAGTTTAAGTCATATTCGGAAATTTTAAAACGATTCAAAAATAATTAAAACTTATAAAGATTTTTGGGGACGACTGAAAAATCCTGAAAAATAGAATTCACGACACTGTAAGATTCGCGAATAAGAAAATACCCGTATAATAAAATCCCCGAATAATATAATTCCCGAATTGAAAGATTCACGAATAATAAAATTCCCGAATAATAAAATCCCCGAATAATAAAACTCACGAATAATAAAATTCCTAAATAATAAAATTCCCAAATAATAAAATTCTCAAATAACAAAATCCCTGAATGACAAAATTCCCGAATAATGAAATCCCTGAATAATAAAATTCCCGAATAATAAAATTCCCGAATAATGAAATCCCTGTATAATAAAATTCCTCAATTTTAAAATTCCCGAAAAATGAAATCCCCAAACAATAAAATTCTCGAATAATAAAATTCCCAAATAATAAAATTCCCGAATAACAAAATCCCTAAATAATAAAATTCCCAAATAATGAAATCCCTGAATAATAAAATTCCCGAATTGTGGAACTCTCGAATAATAAAATTCCCGAATAATAAAATCCCTGTATAATAAAATTCCTCAAATGAAAAATTCCTGAATAATAAAAATTACCGAATTTGAAAATACGCGAATAATTAAATTCCCGACAGAAAATTTGTTAAATTTTTAAAACATTCGAATTAGAAAACATCCGAATTATAAAATTCCCGAATTTAAACAATTGGAATTTTTTTTATAAATATTATTCATTTATTTAAAATACAATAATAAAATATTTTTATTCAAAATTTTTTTTTAAGTTTAAGGTTTTGAAAATTATTGTTTGAATTTAAAATAACAATAATTGAAAAAATATATTTTTTTAGTAAAAATTAAAAAAAATATATTGTTATTTTAGATTCAAATAATAATTTTAGAAACTTTAAACTTCCAGAACATTTTTGTATAAAAATATTTGATTGTATTTTCAATAAACAAATAAAAATGAAAAAAGCTTAATTTCGGAAATTCAAATTCGGTAATATTATAAACTGTTCGGGAATTTTATTTTTCATGAATTTTCCAGTCCGGGAATTTTATTATTCAGCAATTTTATAGTTCGGGAATTTCACTATTCGGGAATTTCCCAGTGTCGGGAATTTTATTTTTTGGGGTAATTTTTCTTTAATTATAATGTTATTTTAATTGTAATATTTTAATTGATTTTATGCATAAAAAATGTTAATTGTTTAAATTCGGGACGTTCATAATTCGCGAATTTTCTAGTACAGATATTTTATAATTCCGCAATTTCTTGTCAGGAATTTTATTTTTCGGGAACTTTTTAAATTTGGCAATATTATAAACTGTTCGAGAATTTCATTAAAACTACAATGTGATTATAATTGTAATAATTTAATTAATTTTATAAATAAAAATTTTTTCATTGTTTAAATTGGGAAATTTTATTATTCGAGAATTTTTTATTTCAATATTTTATAACTTGGCAATTTTTTGTCAAGAATTTTATTATTCGGGAATTTTCAACTTCGGTAATATCATAAAATGTTGGGAATTTTATTATTCTAGAATTTTACAATTCGCGAATTTTCAGTCGTCTCAATATCTGAAAAATTTTGTAAGGTTTCACGGAAAAAAAGTTGGTTCTTAAGAAAAATGAAAATGATTTTTTATTTCTAAAAATTAATTTTAATAGATTATTCAAAGAAGTATGTGAAAGATTTTAAGACAATTTTTTAAATTTTGCAGAATAAAAAAAATCCACAAAAAATTTGAATAATTAACAGATTAATAAGTTTAAAATACCTGGAAAGATTAAAAAAAAATTTTCTTAAGATTCGTGTAAAAATTTTTTATGATTTTTTATTTTGAAAAATGATCTTTAAAAGAAAATTAAAATAGGTTCTTAAACATTTCAAACGATTTTCTAAAATTTCACAAAAGAGTGTAGAAGATTTTAAAGCAAAATGTTTTAATTTGGTAAGATTAACAAATAAAAAAAAAATCGAGTAAAATCAAGAAATATTTCAAATGATTGAAGATTCGAAAAGAATTTTAAACTCTAGAATATTTTTAGAAGTGTGGATTTTTAAATATTTCAAAAAAAAACTTTAGAAGCTTTAAAAGAATTGCAAATACTTTCAAAAAAATAAATAAATTTTTTTTTAAATTCCTGGGAAAATTTAGAAGATGAGGCCATTTTTTTTAATTTTAATAATTTTTCAATGTTTTAAGAAGTATTCTAGTCAGTTAAAAATATTCTTAGTAATTTAAGAGGTTTTAAATATATTAGAAATGTTTAAAAATTTGGAAACATTTCCGAAAATTTATCAAATATTTCTTGATTTCTGTCAAATTTGTAAAAGTCCTAAACATCATAAGACGATATAGATTATTTGTCCCGCAAAATATACTAAACAAGCGTTAAATACGTAAAAATGACTTTTCCTTGTTCTGCACTTACAAGTTGCTAAGTTTGAGCAGAATTTTTTAAACTAAGGTTAATAAACAAAATTTGACTTAAAGTTTTGCTTATTTTTACTATGTGCCATTACAAGATGCAGGTAAATTAAGACACTTTTCAGAATTATATTTCAATTGTAACCTAGCGAAACCTTGTGAAATCTTTGAGAAATCTTTTGGATTTTTTTTTCAATTTTTGTAAAATCTTTAATATCCTTGAAATCTTTGTCACTTTTTTTTTGAGACCTTCGAAATTTTTATGAAGTTTTTGAGATATTTCTGAAATCCTTGTTCAATCTTTGTTTGTAAAAAATTTTGTGCTCGTTTGAAATCATTGAAATCTTTTGAATTCTTCTCAAATTTGTTCAAAACTTTTAAAATCGTGTAAAATCTTTGAAATTTTTTGAAACCTATAAAATCTGGTGTTGCTGAAATCTTTGAAATTCTTGAATTCTTTTTAAATCCTTATGAATTCTTTGAAATATTTATGAAATATTTCTGGAATCTTTTGTATTCGTTTAAAATCATTTAAATATTAAAAATTTTTGTGAAATCTTTTGAAATCTTTTTGAAAAATTTGAAATCGTTTTAAATCTTTGAAATGCTTTGAAATCTGGTGTACTGTAGCCTTTTGAAATCTTTGAAATTCTCGTATTCTTTTGAAATTTTCATGAAATATTAATGAAATCTTTAAAATATTTGTGAAACTTTTCTGAAATCTTTTGTATTAATTTTAAATCATTCAAATACTTGAAGTCTTTTGAAATCCTCTAAAAAAATTTGAAATCGTTTACAATTTTTGAAATGTTTCGAAATCTTAGAAATCTGGTTTATAAAATTTAAGAATTTTAAATTAGAATCGAGTTCAAATTCAAAATCCTATTTAACGTCCAATACTCAAGTTATTGTATAGAATTCCTGAAATTGAAAACAATAATGCAACGACCTGATTTGGGCAACCAACTTAAAATGTTTCTATTCTAATTCAAAAGAGAAAAGGGAAAGAAAGAAAAAAATAAAAAAGAGGAAAGAAAAATGAGATTTCTTTTCTCTTTTGAATTACAATAGTAACATTTTAGGTTGGTTGCACAAATTTGGTCATTGGATTCTTGTTTTTAATTTCAGAAATTCTATGCAATAATCTGGTTTATACCCTTTTTAAAATCTTTAAAATCTTTAAAATCCTTGAATTCTGTTAAAAGTTTTTTAATCTTCGTGAAATGTTCGAAATTTTGGTGTAATTTTTTAAATCTGCTGTACACGACTTTTTCAAATCTTTAAAATGCTTGACATCTTTAAGAAATATTTTGATATAATTAAAATTTTTTTTTTATTCTTTGAAATCCTTGAAATATTTGTGAAAGCTTTAAAATCTAGTGTAAACGCCTCTTCTAAAACTCTGAAATGCTTGAAATCTTTAAAAAATCTTTTGAAATCTTTTAAAACTTTTATAACTCTTTGAAATCCTTGATCTTTGAAATCTTTGTGAAATTTGTTGAATTTTTTATAAAATCTTTGGAATATTTTTTAAATCTTTCTTTAATATTTGCAAAATATTTGTTCTTTTGAAATCTTTTCAAATGATCACAAATTTGTTGGAATCTTTTAAAATTGTTTAAAATCTGAAGTACCGTACCCTTGCTGAAGCCTTTGAAATTCTTGAAATATTTTTAAATCCTTATGAATCTTTGTGAAATTGTTTAAGATCTTCTAAAAAAAATTGAAATCGATTGAAATATTTGAAATATATGAAATACCAATCCATTTAGATGATAACATTTTCCAAAATAGGAAAAGAAACAATCCACACCTTTCTAGAATTATGAAACTTTCATGAAATATTTGAAATATTTGTGAAAAATTTCTCACATTTGTTGCGTTAATTTGAAATCAGTAAAATATCTGAAATCTCTGTGAAATGTTTTGAAATCTTCCAAAAAATTTGAAAATCGTTTCAAGTCTTCGAAATGTTTCGAAATCTTACAAATTTGATTCAAACCATTCTTAAAATCGTGAAACCCCTTGAAATCTGTTGAAAGTTTTTGAATATTTGAAATATGGTATACACGCCTTTCTTTAATCTTTGAAATCTTTGAAATCTTCCTGAAATGTTCGAAATCTTCGGGAAATTTTTGTGAAATATTTTTAATATAGTGTACAAGACTTTATTAAAACTTTGAAATCCTTGAAATCTTTGAAATCTTTTGAAATATTTGTGAAATCTTTTGTATTCGTTGAAATCATTGAATTATTTGAAATCTTTTTGAAATCTGTTGAAACCTTCTAAAATGTTTTAAAACCTTTTGAAATCGTCTCATAACTTTAAAATGTTTGAAATCTTTAAAATCTGATACTGTACCCTTATTTAAATCTTTCAAATCCTTTAAATCTTCAAAAGTTTAAAAATCTTTGTAAAATCTTAAAAATCCATTTAAATATTTTGAAATCTTTAGAAATATTTTGTAACCTTTTAAAATCTGGTTTGCACTCAAAAACCGAGTGGCCCCCAACCCCTCGAAAAAATCCGTTGTACGGCCATGGCTCATTCTAATTTTGAAACTGAATTAACATACAAATTTTCCACTAATAAATTTATAATTTATAAGTTGAATATCACAAAAAATGTTTACTTTTAAATTCTATATTAGCGGAGGAAAAATAAAAAAGTTATAGATTTATTCACAATATTGAAGTCTGTTCTTGATATCTTGATAAATAAAAAACTTTTCAGTAACAAGATTTCTTCTAAACGAGATGTTCATTTCATAACAGACTAAAAGATTTAAATTACTCTTGGCATTTCGAAAAAAAACTGTTTTAAAAGAAAAAAAAAATTAATTCAAGGTTCTCGTCAAAATTTCAAGGAGATTTCCAGGTTTTCAAGGTCGCTCGACACCCTGCTTAATATAAAAAATCACCCACATAGTATTTTAAATATAAATATAATTTTGAAGAATTTTTATAAGAAGAACTTACCCTTGTGTTGACTCTGCCACTTAATTTCTCCATTTCGCCGAGGAAAGCAGAGATTAAAGAACTTTTTCCGGATCCAACGGTGCCGACAATAGCGACTAATTGACCCTCTTGGATTTTGAGATTGATGTTTCGCAAAATAGGTTTATCATTCTGTTCAGAGTCCCAAGCGAAAGAACCTTTTTCTATTACCAGTGGGTAAGCTGCAAAAAATTCGTAAGTTAAATATCAATCAATCAGTTTAAACTCTTTCAATAAATTGATGTTTGCAGGGAACACAGTGGTTCAATAGTTCAATTTTAGGTAAAAAATTATTGAAAATTAACTTTTTTTAATTTTACGGTTAAAGATTCATTTTTTTTGTTGAAAATTAACTATATTTTGTGAGATTCGTTGTTTTTTATTGAAAATTATCTTTTTTGTTCAAAATTTAACTGTTTTGTAGAAAACTCGTCTTTTTGGCATAGAAATTCATCAATTTGATTGCATTTTTTTCTTTCTTGGCTAAAAAAACCACTTACATCTTTAGTTGAAAATATAATTATATTATTGAAAATTCGTTGTTTTTTATCGGAAATTAATTTTGTTTCTAAAAAATTACATCGTCGGATTGAAAATTTAACTGCTTTGTTGAAAATTTAAATTTTTGATTGAAAATTTAACTGTTTTTCAGAGAATGTCTTTTTGACTTAAAATTAAACAATTCGGTTGCATTTTCTTCTTTCTTGACTGAGAATTTTCATTGGTTGAAGATTCATCACTTTGGTTGAAAATTTAACTATATTGTTGAAGGTTCGTTGTTTTTGATTAAAAATAAACTTTTTTCTTGAAAATTCACAACTGCGGATTTAAAATCAAATTGTTTGTTAGAAAATTCGTCTTCTTGGATTGAAAATTTAACAACTACAATTGGGAATTGAACCATTAGGTTCAAAAATAGTTTTTTTGTTGTTGAAGAAACAATTTTTCTGTATAAAATTAATCTTTTTTGGTTGACATAAACTGGCTGTAATTTTTAAATTAAAACCTTTCTTGGTTAAAAAATCAATTAGAATGTTTGAAAATTAACTTTTTTCAAATTTACGGTTAAAGATTCATTTTTTTGGTTGAAAATTAACTATATTGTTAAAGATTCGTTGCTTTTTATTGACGTTGAACTTTTTTGTTACAAAATTTAACTGTATTGTAGAAAACTCTTTTTTTTTGGGCTTAAAAAAATTTACAATTTGCTAAAAAAATCAACTATATTGTTGAAAATTTAAATATATGGTTGAAAATTTAAATATTCGGTTAAAAATTTAACTGTTTTGCAGAAAATTAGTCTTTTTGACTTGAAAATTAAACAATTTGGTTGCATTTTTTTCTTTCTTGACTAAAAATTTTTTTCGATTGAAGATTCATCACTTTGGTTGAAAATTTAACTATATTGTTAAAGATTCGTTGTTCTTTATTGAAAATAAACTTTTTTATTGCAAATTTACATCTTCGGATTGAAAATTAAATTTTTTGTTAGAAAATTCACCTTTTTGGATAAAAAATTTAACAAATAAAATTGAAAAATAAACTCTTTGTTTCAAAAATAGTTTGTTTTTTTGTTCAAAAAACAATTTTTATGTATAAAATTCATCTTCTTTGTTTGATAGAAATTAGTTGTAATTTTTAAATTAAAATCTTTCTTGGTTGAAAAATCAATTAGAATTGTTGAAAATTAACTTTTTTTAATTTTACGGTTGAAGATTAATTTTTTTTAGTTGAAAATGAACTATATTCTTAAAGATTCGTAGTTTTTTATTGAAAATAAACTTTTTTGTTGAAAATTTAACAGTTTTGTAGAAAACTCGTCTTTTTGGTTTAAAAATTCATCAATTTGGTTGCATTTTTTTTCTTTCTTGACACAACATCTTTCTTGGTTGAAAATTTATTTCTTTGGTTATAAATATAACTATATGATTGAAAATTCGTTTCTTTTTTCATAAATTAATTTTGTTGTTGAAAAATTATATCGTCGGACTGAAAATTTAACTGCTTTGTCGAAAATTCTTCTTTTTGGCTTAAAAATTTTACAATTTGGTAGGAAAATCAACTACATTGTTAAAAATTTAAATATTCGGTTGAAAATTCAAATGTTTTGTAGAAAATTCATCTCTTTCATTTAAAAATTAAAAAATTTAGTTGCATTTTTTCTTTCTTGACTAAAAATTTTTCTTGGTTGAAGATTCATCACTTTGGTTGAAAATAAACTTTTTTTTTTGAAAATTCACATCTTCGGATTGAAAATTAAATTGTTTATTAGAAAATTTGCCTTTTTGGATTGAAAATTTAACAATTGTGAAAAAATTTAACTACTTGGTTAAAAATTATTTTTTTTTTTTTAATTGAACTCTTTTTTATAAAATTTCTCTTTTCTGTTGATATGAACTTGTTGTAATTTTAAATTAAAATCTTTCTTGGTTGAAAATTCAAGTACTTGATTAAAACTTAAACTACTTTCATGAAAAATAATTTTTTTGTCCAACATTCAACATTTTAATTGAAAATTCGTCTTTTTTGGTAGAAAATTAATCTTCTTGATTGAAGATTCATCTTTTGATTAAAAATTGAACTATTTGATTAAAACTTCATCTATTTTGTTGAGAATGCAATATTTTTAGTTGAACTATTAGAAATTTGAAGCGTTTTAACTTAAATCTAATATTAGTACCTATATTATGCTTATTTAAAATAGCGTGTTTCCCCATTTTCGTGAAAAGGCTCCTTATTTCCCCTGTTTTTAGAGCATTTTACAGTGAAGCCTGCTATCAACCAAAAATATGTTTTTGATTTGCAACTACATAATAAATTTATCTTTCGTTTTTAGTTTCTCGATTGAATCTTTCGCGATTTCTTCGCTGTTGACGATGTCCTTCAAATCTACAAAATTATCAAATAAATCGTTCAGGAAATATTTGAAATTGGTATTACAGAAAACAATCTCTTTTAAAGCGTCTTATTTTCTAATTCTTGAACTTCTGTTTATGATACATGAAAACTTAATGAAAACCTTGTAAAGAAAGGGAAAAAATTGGTCCACAATTGTCAATTTTAGGTGTCTAAGTGAATTTTTTTTAATTTAAGGGAAAAAGGGGGAAAAAGGGTATTAGGTAAAAAAGGGAACGGACTGTGATTCCAGTATTTATAAACAAACATTAATAAAAGTAAGCGAAATGCTTACGTTCGTTCGGGTCATGCTGCACATTATCAGGATCCAGTTCTTCCGAGTTCATGAACTTGTTGATACGTTTCACAGATACGGATGCCTGTAAAAAAGTTCATTATATTCCACTTGTTTCTTTCCATTCATTTCTATTTGTATCATACCAACCTGGACAACGTTACTAATCATCATCGGTAACATGGAGAGAGGGAATCTCAAAATATTGAAAAGAGTAAGCGAAACGAAAGCTGTGCTACTGTCCAGAACATTATTCTCATCAATAAGTACGAAGGTGGCAAACGATACCAAGGACACCTTTTGAAAAATAGAAACCAAGCAATAAATATATATTTTCAAATTATTTACAAACTTCTTATAAACTTCTGCTCACCAAGAATGGAGCGCAAGACCAAATAAAACTTGTTCCCGCATTAAGATACGCGGCCTCTTTAAGAACTTTGATTTCCTTATTCCTGATTTTTAAAATCTGCTCCTCAAAGGAAGGCTCCCAAGCATAAAGTTTTAATACTTTGATACCACTCAAAACTTCGTTCATTAATTTGACTCTCTCGTCCTTGTTCTTCATTTGCTTGATCTGCAAATGTCTAACTTTGCCTGCGATCAGAGCGTTAACAGGAATTAGGATGATCATCACAGCCAAACCGGATAGCACCGAGGGGCCTAAAATTCCCCACAGGAAGTAGAGAGCCAGGGCAATTTGAAGCGGAGCTGACCAAATCATATTTACATAGGCAGTAACGTCCATAAACCTTTGAGCGTCAACAGACATTAAATTGACAATTTCACCAACTGTCGACTCTTTTCGCGCAGAGTTCGAAACTCGCAAGGCTTTTCTGTAAATTGCAGCTATCAGTGCGGTACGAATTCGCAAACCGACTAAGAACATACGATTAAAGTACTGCGATAAAATCAAAGTTTGTAAAACTGCGGTTATGAGAAGAATCACTGCGTACATGTAGCCCTTCCACATCTGCTCGTGTGTCTTTGGATTCACGAATTTAATTAGTAATCTGTAATAAAAAAGATTATTAGCCGGGACTATTTTAAGGAAAATTTATAATTAACATCGAAGCAAGGGCGGATCCAGACAATTTTTCGGAGGGG
>JAUELO010000330.1:2853058-2865070 GCA_032357855.1 Amphibolips quercusostensackenii
TATTCAATTAGAGCATAAATAGCTTTAATAAAAGAGGCAATCAAAAATCTAGTATTTTAAGAAGTGGACCTCAAAACTTACCGGATGAGAGCAAATTTGATGTGTTTTCGTTTGGAACTACGTCTGGTTGAGTTACTTGTTCTACTTCTTCAGCAGCTGCAGAATCTTGAACGCTTAGTAATAATCCACCTTGAAAAGAAAAAATAATCATTAATAGTATTACTCAGGGTGGCAGTCAGACAAAAATTCCTGGTCATTTCCCAGACATTTACATTTTTTAATTCAAACATTCATTTTTGAATTTAAAATAATTAATTATAATAATTATTATACTATTACTATTATTATATAATTAATAATAATTTTTATCAGAAAATACAAATTTCGAATAACTGTTTACTTGCTTAAAGTTTTTGAACACCTTAATTCGAGCTAAAATTATTTTCTGAGATCTGAGAACAAGAAAATAAGAATTATCAGTTTGAGAAAATTTAACCAGATTTTTGAAGATTTCAGATATTTTTAAGTTTACAAGAAATTTAGAACTTTTATAAGATTGCAAGCAATTTAAAAATATTTTATAAATTTTTGGAAATCTTTGAAAGTTATGAAATATTTGTAATCTCTTTAAACATTCTTAAAAACATAGAGAAATTCCATAATTATGAAATTCCCGAATTCAAACAATTCAAAAATTGTTGAATAATAAAATAAAAAATAAAATAAAGAACACTAATTGATGGCTGATAACTATAGCTGACTGATAGCTCATACGTAAAACCACTGATTTTTATTTATTTATTATAAAATAAAGAACTTTTATTTGACGAACTTATTTTTTATGTTATTGCTTCTTTATAATTTAAACAATTTTTTATTCTTTAGATTCGGGAAGTTTCAAATTTAGTAATATCATAAGCTGTCAGGAATTTTATTATTATATAATTTTATTATTCGGGAATTTCACAGTGCCGCCAATTTCATTTTCCGGGATTTTTAAACTTCCATTTAAAAAAAATTTTTTAAATGTTTTTAAATCTTTTTAACTTTTCTCTACAAATTAATTTTTCTCTGTAAAAAAAATTATGATTTTACCACAAATCTTAAGAAATTTGGTTTATCTTGAAACCTTTCAAAATCCTTAAAATGATTCAAAGTTTTATTTCGAAATCTTCAAAATTCTACATTTTGGTTTTTATTTTTTTAAATACTTTTTATTATTTTTAAATTTGTTTGTAAACGTCTAAATATGTTTTCAAATAACTCGCATTTTCCTTACATTTTTCTTAATGCTGCAAAATTTAAAAAAAATTCTCTCTAAATCTTGGAGATACTTTTTCAAGAATTTTGGAAATCTTTTTAAATATTCTTTAAATAAATTTCTCAAAATAAAAATTATTTAAAACTTTCCCAGCATTTTTGAGAAAAAATGTTTATACTCTTAAAACCTTTTAAAAATCTTGCAAAGATTTGAATTTTTTGTTCAAAATCTGCAAAAATGAATGAAAATTTTATAAATTACTATAGAGTCTTCCATATCCTTTTTGACACTTTTGCAAATCTGTTTAAATCTTTTGAAATCATTCTTAATGTTCTCTCAAAAATAATTTTTCAAAATAAAAAATAATTTTTAATTCTCAATATTTTGAAACCCTTCAAAATTCTTTAAAAACTTCAACATTTTATTTCGAAATATTGCGAAATCTAAATTATGTTAAAAATTAAAATCTTTAAAAATTTCAAATTATTCTTGAAATTTTCTCAAAACTTTTAAATATCTTTTAAAACAAATCGAATTTTTCCTAAATTTTTTTAAAAGTTCTGCAAAATAAAAAATATTGCTTTAAAGTCTTCCAGATTCTTCTTCGACAATTTTGGAAATCTTTTTAAATTTTCTCTTCAAATTAATTTTTGAAAATAAAAAATAATTACAAATTTTCCTAGGAACCTCAAGAAAAAACTTCATTCTCTAGAATACATGAATCTTTTGTAAAATGTTTTAATCTTGCAAAACTGAAAAGTTTTGCTTCAAAATTTTCTACATTTGAGGCGTTTAAAATTAAATTCTGAACATTTAAAATTGAACAATTTCAAACTCGAACGTTCAACATTATGCAAAATCAAAGCTTTCCAAATTATAGAAACTCCGCTTTAAAAACATTTATAATTATATAATTACAAAGTAGGAGCCAACAAAATGAAAAAATAATTTTTTTACAGGTCCCAAAATAGAAAAATGTTTTAGATGAATTTTTTTAAACCTAGTTTATTTAAAATGAAAAAGAAGCACTAAAAATTGTTCAGCTATTATGAGTTTAAATTTGAAATTATACACGATTGAGCGATTGAAATAGTCTCATTTACAAATTTAATTATGTAGCTATTAAGGCTTTCAATTATAATTTGTACAATTTTTAACAATTAAAATTTTTAAGCAGATAATTTTTATTACTTCAATTCTAAATTGCATAGTTGAAAGTGATTTTAATTTTAAATTGTATATTTCGATCTTACTCTATTAGAGTTTCAAACTCTAATTTGCAACTTCAACCCTTTTGAACAATTTAAATTTGATTTAAAATTGCTGAATTTTTCAATTTGAAATTTTTCTAATTTAGATGTTTTCTGCTTAAAATTTTTCCTTCTAATTTGAAAATTAAATTTTATAATTTTCAAAGATTCAATTCAAAATGGTCAAATTGTACACGCTAGTTTAAAATTGTTCAACTTGTATAAAATATTTTGATCACTCTAAAATAAAAATAATTAAAGCAATAAAAGATTTTTATTTATAATTGTTTAACATTGAACGATTAAATATAAATCCGAACAATTTTGTCTGTTTCAAACTAAAATTATTCAACACTTTCAATTTAAAGTTCTTCTCATTTAAACGGCTTTATCTAATTATTTAATATTAATGACTTTTAAACTTAAAATAGTTCAAATATTACGGTTTTTAATTTGAAACTGCCCAATTTGCAATATTTGAATTTTAAATTATTGAATTTTCAAGGACTTCAGTTATGAAAATTCCAGCTATTAATACTTTTAACTGGAAATTTTGTTAAATCTAGAAGAGATACAAAACACTATTAATGCATTTCAAAATAGATTTAAAACTATTTGATTGATCAAATCTGCAAATTATTTAATTTGAACCTTAAGAATTAAAAATTCTTCAACTGAAACGGCCAAATGCCTTGATTTATAAACAATTTTTTATATTTTAATCGAAATGTCTGCTGTTTAAATGCAATGCATTAAAAATTAAAAAAAATTTTTTAATTAAGAACGTTCGAAAATTAATAATTAAAAAATCAAATTGTCAGATTTAAACATTTAAAATTGAACAATTTTACAACTAATCCCTAAAATTCACCAATTTAAAAATATGAGTGCTTTAAACTGTAAAATTTCTCATTGAAATTTCCCATTCATATAATATTAAGGTGTCCAGAGATTCTTAGGAACAAAATTCAAGGTCTTTTACAGGTTTGCCAGGTGAAGAAATTAATTTTTTCGAGGTCTCCTTCTTTTACATCAAATAATAAAATAACAATTTGTTATGCATGTTAAAAAATAAGCAAATTCATTTTTTATTGGCCAACAATTTTTAGAGAAAGCAGAACCATAAATAAACAAATTCTTATTTTTTTGCGAACTTGAGACCCTTGAAATATTTGTGACATTTTTCTATTTTCGTTAAAAACTTTTGAAGTATTTAGAATCTTTGTGAAAGTTTTTAGCAATATTTTGAAATTTTTTGAAATTTTTGTAGTAAACTATTTAAAATTCTTGAAATCTTCTAAATCTTTGTAAAATCTTTTGAAATCTTTAGAAATGTGTTGCAATCTTTTGAAGCATTTAAAATCTCTGAGAAGCCTTTTGAAATCTTTAAAAAAAAATTTTTTATCTGAAATCCTTGAAATCTTTGAAATCTTTGTGAAATATTTAAAATCTTTAGAAATCTTTGTGAAATTTTTCAGCAATCTTTTTGAATCTTTAAAAAAATTTGTAAAATCTTTTAAATCCTTAAAATCTTTGAAATTTTTTAAATCTTTGTGAAATCTTTTAAAATCTTTGTAAATTCATTAGATTTTTTAAAAGTATTTCACATCTTTTAGGAAATCTTTTAGAATCGTTTAAAAATTTGGTAAAATCTGTGAATTTGTTAAATTTTGTTAGAAAATCTTTTGGAATATTTAAAAAATTTGGTAAAATCTTTTAAATTCTTCCAATTCCTGAAATGTTTGTGAAATTTTTAAAATCTTTTGAACTCTTATAAATTCATTAAATTCTTTTTAAGTATTTAAAATCTTTTAAAAAATCTTTTAGAATCTTTTAAAAATTTGGTAGAATCTTGGTGAGATCTTAAGTATCTGTAAATTTGTTAAAATCTTTTAGGAAATCTTTTGGAATCTTTTAAAAATTTGGTAAAATCTTTTTGAAATCTTTAGGAATTCGTTGAAATCTCTTAAAGTATTTAAAATCTTTGAACATTTTTTTAAATCTTTGAAATCCTTGAAATCTTTGAAATCTTTGTGAAATTTTTGTAAAATCTTTAAAATATATTGAAATCTTTGTGAATTCGTTAAAATATTTTGAAGTATTCAAAGTCTTTGTGAAAATTTCTAGCATTCTTTTGAAATATTAAAAAAAAATTTTAAACCTTTGAAATCATTCAAATCTTTGAACTTCTCGAAATTTTGTTAATCTTTGTGAAATCTTTTAAATCTTTTAAAATCTTCAGGTATTCATAGAAATTTCTTGAAGTATTTAAATCATTAAAGTCTTTTGAAATCTTTTCAATTTCTTTGAAATATTTTAAAGTATTTAAAATCTTTTCAAAAATCTTTTGGAATCTTTTAAACATTCCATAAAATCTTTGAAATCCTTGAAATTTCGGAAATTCTTGGAATCTTTGTGAAATCTTTAAAATCTTTTTAAATCTTCATGAATTCGTTGAAATCTTTTAAAGTATTTAAAATCTTTGTGAAATTGTTTAGCAATCTTTTTGAATCTTTAAAAAAATTGGTAAAACCTTTGAAATCATTGAAATTCTTGAAATTTTTTAAATCTTTGTAAAATCTTTAAAATCTTTTGAAACGCTTATAAATTCATTAAATTATTTTAAAGTATTTGAAATCCTTTAAAAAATCTTTAAGAATCTTTTAAAAATTTGGTAAAATCTTTGTGAAATCTTTAAAAATGTTTGTGGATTCGTAGAAATCTCTTGAAGTATTTAAAAACCTTAAAATCTTTTGAAATCTTTTTAATTTCTTTAAAATATTTTAAGTTATTTAAAATCTTTTCAAAAATCTTTTGGAATCTTTTAAACATTTGGTAAAATCTTTGAAATTCTTGAAATCTTAAAAATTCTTAAAATCTCTGTGAAATCTTTAAAGTCTTTTAAAATCTTTGTGAATTCGTTGAAATCTTTTAAAGTTTTTAAAATCTTTGTGAAATTCTTGAAATTTTTTTAATCTTTGCCAAGTTTTACAAATCTTTAGGAATTCGTTTAAATTTTTTTGAAGTATTTGAAATCTTTTGAGAAACCTTTTGTAAGCTTTAAACATTTTTTTAAATCCTTGAAATTCTTGAAATGTTTTTAATCTTTGCCAAATTTCAAAAATCTTTTGAAATCTTTACGAATTCGATGAAATCTCTTGAAGTATTTAAAATCTTTTGAGAAACCTTTTGAAATCTTTAAACATTTTTTTAAATCCTTGAAATTCTTAAAAAATTTTCAAATCTTTGCCCAATTTTAAAACTCTTTTGAAATCTTTAGGAATTCGTTGAAATCTCTTAAGAATTTAAAATCTTTGAGAAACATTTTGAAATCTTGAAAAAAAAATTATATTTAAAAGCCTTTACATCTTTGAAATCATTGTAAGATCTTTAAAATCTTTTGAAATCTTTGTGAATTGATTGAAATCTTTTCAAGTATTTAAAATATTTTGAAATCTTCTAAAATTTGGGTAAAATCTTTGAAATCTTTGTGAACATTTTTTAAATTTTTACAACATTTTTGAAATGTTTGTGAAATCTTTTGTATTCGTTTAAATTCACTGAAATATTTAAAATCTTTGTGAAACTTTTTAAATCTTTCTGAAGTTTTTGTATTCGTTTAAATTCCTTGAAATATTAACAATTTTTGTGAAATAATTTGAAATCTTCTAAAAAATTTTCAAATTGTTTTAAATCTTTGAAAGTTTTGAAATCTGGTGTACTGTACCATTAAAAATTTTTTTGACATTCTTGTATTCTTTTGAAATCTTTATGAAATTGTTATAATAATCTTTTAAATATTAGTGAAATCTTTCTGAAATCCTTTATGATTATTTGAAATGATTAAAATATTTAAACTCCTGGAAATGTTTTAAAAAAATTTTAATCTTTGTGAAATGTTTGAAATCTTTGGAAAATTTTGATGAAATCTTTTAAATCTAGTGTACACGCTTTTTTGTAATTTTCTACAAAATTTTAAAATTGTTTCAAATTTTTTAAATCTTTTGTAAGTTTTAAAATATTTGCGGAATATTCAAAACCTTTGTGAAATCTTTGAAATCTGGTGTAAACGTCTTTTTCAAATCTTTTAAATCGTTACAATCTTTATGAAATTTTCGAAATCTTTAAGAAAGTTTTGTGAAATCTTTTAATTCTAGTGTACACGCCCTTTTCAAATCTTTGAAATCTTCGTAAAATCTTTTGAAATATTTTTGTAATCTTTCTTAAATCTTTGTTTGTGAAAAATTGTTTTCTCCAAATTGTGTACACACAAAAATCGAGTGGTCAACCCCTCGAAAAATCAGTTATATGGCCAAAGCTCATTCTTATTCTGAAACTGAATTAACACCGAAATGTTCAACTAATAATTTTTATAATTTATAAGTAGAATATCACAACAAAATTTATACTTTAATACTCTACATTAGCGGAGAAGAAATCATAAACTTAAATAATTATTCACAATAAAAAAGTCTGTTCATTGCAATCTATAAAATAATTGGTACAATCTGCAAAAAGTGCCTCGAAATCTCTTCATTTATTCGGTAATGGACAAAAGATAAATCATATTATATCAATAAAATGACTGTATTAAAAGCAAAAAAAAAATAATAATTTGAATTCAAGGTTTTCTTTAAAAATTCAAGCAGATTTCCAAGTTTTCAAGGTTAAAAAAAATTCAAGGAGAATTCCAGGTTTTCAAGGTTTTCAAGGTCGCTGGACACCCTGGATATCAAGTAACATTAAAAGTGACTAGGATCAGTTTTTCTACTAAAACTAAAAGTTAAAAAAATTCCTGGTCATTTCCCGGTTTCCCGGTTAAGTAATAAATTAAAACTCCTTTACCCAAAAGCATGTGAGTATTCTGCGGATCAGTTTCGACTTGCAAGGCGTTTATCAGCAAATTCATGAGCCTCGGCTTCAACTGAGCAAAAGTAGTTTGATTCTTCTCAGAACTCAAAGCAACTCCACTCGGAAGTTCCCTAATTGGAAGATTCTGCAAAAATAAATTTTAGAATATCACTATAACAGCTCTTGAGGAATTCAAAATAGTGTCAAAAGTAGCATAAATTTTGAAAAATAGTTGAAAATATTGAAAAATAGCGCAATCACACAACTAAATTACCTACAGAAATGTAGAAATTTTGAATTTCAAATAAAAATATTACAATTTCAGGCCTGAAACTCACGACACTATTAACACTTTTTGATTTTTTTTTAAATTGAGCTACTATTTTACTACCATTTTAAAACAAAGAACACTAATGCTACTATTTTCGCAAATTGCTCATAATGCAACTATTTTTTCACTTTGACTTTGAAATTATTTTCAAACTTCTTCGCTGATTGGATAAAATAACATATCCACCATCTCAAAAACTGAAATTACAAAATTTTTCATAACTTTAAAGATTATAAAAGATTTTAGTTTCCAAAAGTTCTGAAGAAATTTTAAGAGATATAAATTTCAAAATAATCTTGATAGGAACTCCAATTTTCCAAGGACTGGAAGGATTTACAAAATTCAATGGTTTTCAAGGAATATGGAAGATTTTAGGATATTGTACAAGATTCCGAAAAATTTCAAGATTTTAAAAACTTCAAGGGATTCGAATAGGGCATACAAAATATCAAATGATTTCAAAAACTTCAAGGGATTTTAGGCAATTTTAAAAGATTTTGAAGTATTTTAACAGATTCAAAAGAATTTCAAGAAATTTTAAAAAATTTTAGGGATCCCAAAGAGTTTGGTAGTATTTTTCAAGACTTCAAACGATTGTAAGAGATTTCAAATAATTGCTGGAGAACTAAAAATATTCCACCAAATTTCAAGAGATTTAGAAAATTTCACGGATTTTTAAAGAATTTGGTACGATTTTCAATGATTCAAGGGATATCTGAAAAACTAAATTCTGAAGAAAGAAATTTCAAGGGATTTTGAGGTATTTCAGGAATTTCACAAGATTTAAAGAATGGTATTAATTATCTAAGAATTTCAAGGGATTTCAATTATTTTTAGATATTTGAACAGTCTTTTTTAAGCAAACTTTAATGAATAAGTATAATTTGATTTATATTGAAGGGATTTTTATTTGTTCTAATGGATTTTTACGATTTCCAAAGATTTCAAGGAATTTTACGGTATCTTAACTAATTTCGAGAGAACTCTACGGTATAAAATGAATTTTATTTTAAGAGATTTCAAGGAATTGCACAGGATTCCAAAAAACTTAAAAATTTCAAATAAAACGAGTAAAAAATTTTTCACGGGTTTTCAAATAATTAATGAAAAAATTTGCAAACAAATCAGTGGATTTTAAGGGATTCTAAACGATTTCAACGGATTTCAAAGAACTTTCACGGATTTCAAGGCTTTTAAAGAAATTTTATAAGTTTTAAAAATATTTTCCCAAATTTGAAGGAAATTTGAAAGTTTGAAAAAAATTTTAAGGCATTTTAGGGGATTTGAAAGTTTTCTAAACATTTCTGGGAATTTTAAGGTATTACAAAGAATTTCAAATGATTCAAAAAATTTCGTAGGACTTCTACGTATTTTAAAGTATTTTAAGGGATTTTACGATATTTTAACCGAATTTAAGGTATTTTAACAGATTCAAAAGAATTTCAAGACATTAACAAAATTTTTAAGTTTCAATTTCAACAGATTTACAAAAATTTCACGGACTTGCAAAGAATTCTGTAAGATTTTCAAAGATTTCACAAGATTAAATGAATTTTAAAAATATCAAAAAATTTTAAAGAATATAGTGTATTTTAAAAATACCGAGAAATTTAATAAGATTTCAAAGGATTTTGTAGGATTATTAAGATGGCCGCTAGTCCAGGAAATGACAGTAAGTTTATTTTTTGACCGGGAACATTTGCAACTTTGTTAATATGAATACATCCAATCACTTGAAATATTACAAATTTCATATTAAATAATGTAATGCATTTTAAAATAAAATTTTTTTCGATGTTAATTTCAACTGCTAATTTTTTAAATTACGAAAGCATTCAATGTACATTGCGTAATTCTAAAATTTTTTATTACTAATTTTCGATTTTAGGTCCCCCATTTTTAAGCCTACATTTTTAATTTAAATAACTGAAACTGTTCAAAATTAAAAAATTTACAGATTATAACCTAAGACAATGAACTACTTCAATTCGAAAGCCTTATTAGGTAAGCGTCCAAATAAGACTTTATAAACTATTGTTTATTTATAAATAACTTTAAATTAATAAATTCATAAACAAACGTTTTTACTCTATTTCAAATTGCATTCCAATATTGTTTCAATCTAAAATATTATATTTTTAACCCAACGAGTTTGAAAGTTTTTAATTAAAAAAAAATATATTTTTTAATATTTAGCAGCATTTGACTTTTCATTTAAAATAAGCATTTACAAATAAGATATTAAAAACTAAACGATTTGAAACAGAATTTGTCGAAATAGAAAGACTTGAATTGTTAAAATTTCAGAGTGCTAAATTCAAACTTTGAACGTTACAATTGTCTAAAAAATTTTAAATGATTTCGTAAAGTTTCAGAAATTCAAAAGATTTCAAAGATTTCAAGAAATTTTACAATATTTAAGGGATTAAAAAGACTTCAAAAGAAATTAAAAGATTCAATGAGATTTTAAAAAATAGGAAAGTTTTCCAGGTATTTCAGAATTTTTTAACAAAATTCAAGAGATTTTATTAGATTTTAGTGAATTTCAAAGGATGTCAGAGGGTTTCAAAGATTGTATTATTTTTTAAGAAATTTTGAAAGATATTACTAGGGATTTTACATGATTTAATGGATGTTATAAGCTTTAAGATACTTCAGAGAATTATAAATTATGTGTATATTTATTAAGGGTATATTTTAAAAATTCCAAGGAATACAACGAGGTTCAAAATTTTTGAAGGGTTTTCAAAGAATTTCGTAGAATTTCAGAAAATTGCAAAGGATTTTAAAAAGGCATCAAGAACATCAGTGATACTTAAAGGAGTGTGTTTTCTAAAAAACTTTGCGGAATAAATTAAATAAAATTTCAAGTGACTTCTAGGGATTTCCACAGATTTCAGGGACTTCAGAGATTTTTAAAGGTTTCACCAGATTTAGAGGATTGAAATGTCTTTAAAAAGAAACATGAAGATTTCAAGGGATTTCTATGGATTTTAAGGTATGTAAGAAGATTTACATTTTAACCTTGACATTTTAAAAATATTTTTCTGCATCTTTATTTGCTTTTTTATGGGATGGGAGGTGAGGGGCGGGGGCGCAAAATTAAAAAAATGTTTTAACAACATTTGCTGTAATGAAAATGTTTCTTTCAAATATGCAAAAACCTCTGTAGATTATACAGTTCTCATTTCGAAACACAATTTTATAATAATTTTTTACTCATCTTTCAAGCAAAAAGAAGACTATTATATGTATTTTAAATCCAGAAATAAAAAAAATAAAAATAAAAATTGTTTTAGAAAATTCCGAGCAGCATCCAAAGGGAAATTCTGCAAAAAGAAGTCAGTAATATAATTTTTAAATAACCAATTGCACTAAAAGAAGAACTGTTTAGACTTCATAATAAATTTTTAACAATCCCTGAGTAAACAAGTTTTTTATTTTAATTTTTTTTTTTGATAATCACAATTTTTAATTTTAAAAAAAGCACTCCGACGATTTATTTTGCGCAAAATATGCGCATAGTGTGTGAGAATAATATTCTGCAAAAAACTTTTTGTAATATCTTTTTTAGGTAACAGTTGGTTGAGGATTACTGTATTTGAAAAATGTGAATTTTGAATAGTTTAAAGGGAATAGAAAAATTTTCTCAACATTTCTGGAAAAATTTAATATTTCATTTATTCTGAAAAATTAATTTTACGAGAGTGTTTCAAAAGAATTCAAACCATTTTCAAAATTGCAAAAAAATAATCGCAAAGATTTTAAGGTGATTTTTTCAGTGATGCAAAACATCATAATTTAAACAAATATTTCGAGAATCCAAATTTTTTTAGAAAAATTGGAATCACTTAAAAAGATATTTAAAAGATGTGCAAGTTTTACAAGATTAAAAAATAATTTAGAATTTGAAAATATATAAACAAATTTTTTAAAAAAGAAAAGTTTTTGAAGATTCTGAGAGAAAAATTTGGAAGCTTTTAAACATTTTGAAAGGTTTTCAACAAAAATTTGTCTTTAGATTCCTGGAAAAATGTTAAACAAATTTCTACATGAATAAATTTATTTTTAAAGAAAATTTTAAAGAATTTAAAAAAATTCTGAAATTGTCAAAAAAAAATTTGTAAGATTTTAAGACATTTTTTTTATTTTAGAAGATTTATCAACATTTTAGGAATAATTCGAGTTAATTTAAAAAATGTTTGAAAACTCTTCTCTTGGTAGAAATTTCACTTTTTCGGTTAAAAATGTAATTATATGGTCTAAATTCGACTTTTCTGGTTGAATTTAACCGTAATTTCTTGAAAATTCACTATTCA
>JAUELO010000330.1:2986023-3013356 GCA_032357855.1 Amphibolips quercusostensackenii
TACCGTACCGAACGGTTCGAAAGTTTCAAACTGAGCCTCATGTGGGAAATTCCCAACCAACAGACCTCAATGCTAATGCCGCTATAAAGGTGTATATCGTAAAGGTCCACTTCCCCCATTTTTTTTACATCCAGGTATCAAGGATTAGCCTCACACAACCTTGAAATATTAAATATTAAATTCAAGCTCTACAATTTATATTCAATATTCTTAAATCGATTTAAAAAACTGCTTAGATTTTCTGGCTATTTCAGTGTTAACTCAAACCTTGGGAAGAAAAATATGCAAATGGGGTCACGGTGAAAATGTGTAGTACAAAGAACGCGGTATAAGGTTTGTAAGATTTTACAATTCGTGCGTGTCGGAACGATATACACGTTGTTATAGGAAGGAATACATGACATTCAAGAAAAGAATTATGACATCACGTGGGAAATCCAAGACTTAAAAATCTCATGACCTGTCGCAGAAAAATCCTTGCTAGCCACAATCTGCGGTACTTCAAAGAAAAAGCCAAACGAGTCAGCAACTGTGTAAATCAGGGTTCCCAATTTCTAATTAAATCCCACAATTTACAAGAAGTATTCAGTGACGTGTTATAGACTTGACAGGTTCAGATTAAAAAGATAAACTCAAATATTGTGATAAGATAATCTGGCTTAGGAAAACCCCCTATCCCAGAACACTATCTTCGTTAGAAAAAATAAAACTAAAATCAAGATTAAAATTGCATATTTTTTCTCATTTCCGCCCAAAACCCAAATCTGCAATTAAAATTCAAAACTTGCAAAAACGATTCCAAAGCTAATTTCTAAAACTAGAAATCCAGAAGACCCTGGAACAACTTTCGACGAAATTTATCATATCTCCTAGATTGCAAAAACTAGTAATCATATTGGAAGCGTGAACAAAAAATGAAATAAAATTGAACGACTATTGTAAACTATTCTTACAATATGGTATTTCGTCACGTTAAAACTCCCGGGGATTCCCCAACGCGTATCGTGCTGTCAACACGCGCATATCTCGAAGACCTGATTCCATTTATAAAAATTTCAAGTCGCGTTAAATTCTTCCAGTGAAGAAAAAACGGTTCTAATATAATTCCTGACCCCGACGAATGCTAGCAACCTTGCAGTATTTTTTGCTGAAAAAACAATCGCAGCAACTTATTAAATTACTGGGAAACACGCTGCTTTTTATCGACCGTATCTATTTACTAGGGAGGAAAATGAGACGCAATTAGCTAGTTTGCAGATCACGAAGTTCTTCTTTTTTCCGGAAAAATATACTTCACAAGAGCAGGGGAAAAAAGAGAAATTGTTTTTTAAAAAGGGGAAAGAGTGTGAAGTCCACATTACGAAAAACTGAAAATTTTCAGCTTACCGTTATAATTTCTTTGCTCCAAATTTTGCGGGAGAGCTGGGACGAGTTTTCCAGGTGGAAAGAGATTTCTTTCTCCCGGAGAGAGCGGATCTGTGAGAGCCTTTGCACAGGCAAGATCTCCACAAGCACATGCGAGGTGAAGGGCCGTGTTCCCCCTTATGTTTCTTGCCGCGGGATTCGCGCCAGCCAGGATCAAATACCTCGTCACTCTTGGTTGTTGTGTTAACACGGAGAGGTGAAGAGCCGTATGTCCTTCGTCGTTCAAAATGTCATAAAGACAGGGGTGTGGAGCCATGTTCACGAGACAGATAGCTGCTTCCACAAATCCCTGGACCACTGCGATATGTAATTGTCTGAAAGAAAGAGATAGATATTTTAAATTTCAGTCATTTAACTTGAACACTAATTCTAAAATAGTTTCGGACTTTATAAGCTCTCATTAAATCTAAACACTGTAAGGCTTAAAATAAACTGGATTAATTTTTATTTCCATTTTCAGTATCAAGGTACAAGAATACAAGTTTCTAGAATCTAGACTTTCTAATCAGCAGAGAAAACAGAATGAAATTCATTGCGTAAAATAATAAAATTGAAAAAATTCCATTGGCAGATAAACCGAGGAATGCGAGTCTCAATTTAAACAAATTTCAGCCTCTTAAGGTCACCGTCAGTAATTATGTGCCGAATTTAAATTAAAATTGACGCTGGCGCCTTTATAATTTATCTTATCAATTTAAACCATCTTTTGATTATTTTATTGTGATAAAATTTCACGTTTTACAATGTTATAATTTGTAACGTCGCAAATTTATTTTAACACGGTCCAAAATTCTCTCGAAACAGGGACCAAAAGAGACGAAGTTTTAACCCAAAGACGAAATTTTAGCAGAAGATTTGAGTTTTTAAGTTAAAAAGTCGAACTTTCAATCGAAAGAGACAAATCGTTAACAAAACAGTTAAATTTTCAAAAGTCGAATCTTTAACAAAATAGGTACATTTTCAATTAAGTAAGTCGAATCTTCAACAAAATAATTAAATTTAGAACTAAATACCAGAATTTCAAGATACTCCACAACCTACTTGATCAAAAATGCCTGACTTTTCCCTGACCAATAATATTTAAAGACCAGAAGTCTAATCCTGTAATCAAATCCTGAATTTTAAACCAAAAATAGTTATATTTTTTTTATTGGGTCCTATATAAACGAAAAAGAGGAAGTTCCCTGAAAACAGGGGAAAAGAAGAATTACTATAAAAATGTGAAAAGAGGAATATGGGAGTGACTGTGAAGCCTGTTTGTGAAAAAATAGGAATGACCATAAAAATGAAAAACCTTCAAGCTCGAGAAAATTCCCACGAAATTTGCTTGCATGTGGAAACCATAACTAAAACTTAGGTTTCCCCACGACCCACGTGTTTAGGCAATCAATGTGTTAATTTTCAAGAGCCTGGTCACCATATGTATGCTTTATTCCTTTACTGCTGGGAAAAGTGTTAATCGTTAGTAGGTACCTGGAGTACCTGGGTTCTGGAACTTAAGAATTTAGAAGAGATCGTGCCCCTGCAATGAAGTGTTTACAATCCCCTGAATTTTGATGAAACACATGCACTCTCTTATGTGCTCGAAAAATTCCCCATTTATGTTGACTCACAAATCTTAACTACAGTACTATATTACTACAAGACCAATTGGAACTTTACGTTTACGACTGATGTTTAGATTTGGAATTTAATCACCTTGGGATTTATCCTGGCTAATTCTCAAAGCCTCTCTATATCTACGTGCAAATTTTAATATTTTAAACAATTTTAAAAGCTCTGGTAAATTTAGTCTAGACTGTAGAAATTTGATTGAATTTCGAATTGCTTCTAAAATGCTATTTATTTAACGCAATAAAAAAAATTTCTGCAAATGAGCTGACTCATAAATTAGAAAGAGAATAAGGTAAGAATGAGAAGATTCAATAAAAGTCTAAAACTGAATAAATAAATAATAAACTAAGTCAGCAGCGCAAATGTTTACAAAATGAAGAATATAAATTAATTTTGAAGAAATAGAGATTTGCAGAAACAATAATAAATCAGCAAAACTGAATGTCATTAATAAATTAAATAATACTTGTTTAAAAATTTTAATATTTAAAAAAGGAATAAAGAATACCGAATAATTTATATTTAACAAAAAATCTAAAGCACAGAAGAAATAATACTAAATGGAAAATATGAGAAGCAAAAACTACGATCATTATTTAGTAAACAATCAATCACCAATTTAAATTGGAAATAAATATAAAATGATTTCAAAACACATATCAAAAAATTGTAAAACGGAAATGACTTCTATAGATTAAGTTAGAAATCTATGAACAATTAGTACAAATTCAAAAAATCTAACACTAAATAACCAGTTTAATAACAAAATAATCTACTAAAATAATAGTTAAACCTATACAAATGTACAAATTTGATGAATGAACAAAAGCTTACTTAAAAATACAAAAATCAGAGAATATATTCTAAACAATATTAGATAATCACTGAATGTAAATCATATTTAAAACCAGCAATATTTGAATAGGTATACTAAATTGAAAACAAGGAAAGCAAAAACCAATAATTAAATCAATTTCAAAAGATTTTGGAATACTCAAAATATTTTTCACTTCTGTCAAACGATGACCATGATTCGATAAATAATCAATCATCAATTGAAATAGAAAATAAAAATCAGAGCTAAAAACATTTGTATTAAAAATGTAAAATTAAAAAGAAAGTGGAAGCGAATATTAAATAAAATAATGTATATTAAGTTAATTAATCTATAAAAAGGTAGGTCCAAATTGAAGCAATTTAGCATCAAATAACGAGTTCAATTAAAAAATTAACAGATAATATAACAAAAATAATAGTCAGCCCTATAAAATTGTATGAACTTGATAAATGCAAGAAAGTTTATTTGAAAATAAAAAAAACCCGAATCAGATTTAAAACCATTATTATTTTGAATAGGCATACTAAATTGAAAATAAGAGAAGCAAAAACCAATAATTAAACCAATTTCAACACTTTTTTAAGTAATACCAATATTTTTACTTCTGTCAAACTATGGCAATTTTTTGGCAAATAATCATGAATTGTACGGAAAAATCAAATGAGTTAAATCAGTTATATTAAAAATAAAAACAATCTGACAAAACTAAGGCAATCTAATACCAAATAAAAAGTTCAATTAAATAATTAAAAGATACACTAATAACAGAAGAGTTATAAAAACTAAATTGTTTAAAGTTGTATGACCTTAATAAATTAAAGAAAGCTTATTTAAAAATATAGAATTCAGAGAATATATTACAAAGAACATTAGATAAATTAATATATATTTATACCAAATAGAAAATAAGAAAAGGAACAAATTTCTCACTTCTGTCAAACTATGGCAATTATTTGATAAACAATCACCAATTGATATTTACAAAATGGAAATAACAAAAAATCAGCTCCAATTAAATTTTGTTACAGTAATTCAAATATTTCTCATTTCCGTCAAACTATGACATTTATTCGATAAATAATCAATCGCCAATTGAAAGTTCAAATAAAGAAAATTAAATAAATTAGGTAAACATTGATAAACAATCTAACACAAAATAACAAATTTAAATAAAAAATAAAATACTAAAAGAATAGTTAAATCACTTAAATTGTACGAACTCAATAAATTAAAGAAAGCTTTTTTAAAAATACAAAAATTACAGAATATATCCCATTTCTTATATAAAAATATCGTACGTAAAATAAAATCCGAAAAACTATTCAAATGTTGAAATTGAAATAAATAAAATAATATAAACCGATCAATCTAAAAAAAAATCACCCCCAATTACCCTTCAACCGTTTAAGTAAACTTTCAGTTCAAAAAAAAAAATAAAGTGAAATTAAACAATTGAATTAAAAATATAAAAAAAACTCACGTGTCACCGTCGTCGTCTTGTGTGTAATAAATTTCCCAGGGTTCTTGAGGTTCGTACTGAACTTGATTTTTATCCTCTGGATTTTTAAGGGAGGTCTTGACACTTGGATTGACAACCTTTGCACTGACCGGGGTTAACTTGGAAGGTTCGGTGTGAACCTTGTTCAACGAATTGAGTGTGTCGTGTATCAGGGAGAGCTGGCTGAGGCTCTCACTGAGCCCGAGATCCACGCCACTATCAGGGGCTCTCATCGGTCCCGGAGCGAGGGCTGGAGTAGACTCACAAGGCTGCTTGTATTCGAGCTCGGAACTAACCTCTGAGCTGACCAACTCGCTTGTTAAAATATTTCCCGAAATAAATCCAGAATCACCTAAATCCTGTTGGCAATTTTTATCAACGTCGGAGTCGATGCTCGACTTCGTCTGCTGCCACATTTTGACTAACTGACACGTGCACTGTCGCTTCAGAAGAGAGCTTTCCGCTTTCCAGCTCACAATGCCAGGGATCAGGGACTCTACCACCTCCCACCACGCCGAAAGTTTCACAACTTTCACGAACAATCTGCTAATTATCCCCACCTAATTTTGCACATTCGGATATCGGACCAGATGCGCTCGGTTTGGAAACCGATTATGATCTTCGCTAGATCTAAAAATAATCGCACTTTGGGAAGGGGAAGTCACTTTATTAGGATGGAAATTTTTGGAGTTGGACTTTGAGGTTAGATTCGGAGCGATCAATAGATTTGACTCGTTTTTTGTAGATTCGTCGACTCGAGTAAAAAGTCAAAAGCGCTCTTGTTCTTGGTCGTAAAGAACTGTTGCTGGAGCACTTCCGCGCGATTATTTGTAGCACTTTATCACACTTTGGGCGTTTCGCGTCGTTTCTTCCCGAAGAATCGAGAGTCGGTCGTTGGTCGAATTTTTTATAAAAACGGCGAATTTCTGGAGATTTTGGAAATTGGCAAGATCTCTGGAGATTGACCAGGTAGTTGCACATGCAGCGCCTCAAGAAACCAGAAAGTAAACTGAACACCGCAATGCAAACACGTTTTCTGGTCACGAATCAAGAAACTATCTCTTTTTAATTTGATATATATGTATACATAATGAATGTAGATGCATATGACGCTAAGAAGAAGGACGTAAAAGGATTCAGTGGCGCTACCTGGAGAAAAGGGGAGAAACTATGAGAAGAAAAGAATAGTGGTGGGGAGGAGCGGGAAAACCCAAGAATATAAAGAGGGTTGAGTAACCAAGCGTAACTAAGAAGGGACACAAGGGACAACCTGGCAACCCTTGGAATCGTTGACATTGAGATTTTGTCCTTTTCCTTCTCTTGCGTTTATTCAGTGCGGTTTGTCAGGGATTTTTCATATACCTGGAAAAACTTTGAATTGAGAGGGAATTTTTCTTTTAAGTTCCGACTTTAGTCGAGAACGTGATTTTTTTAAATTGCAATATAAAATTGACTAAAAATTATTCTTCGTTTGTAAAAAAAATCTTTATATTACTGTATTTAATTATTTTGTTGAAAATTCTTTTTTTTTCAGTTTGAAATTAATTTTTTTAACTGAAATTAATTTCATTTTTGGTTGATAATAGATCATTTTTAGTCGAGAATTCAAGTATCTGGTTGAAAATTTATTTTTTTACTTAAAGATACCACAGTTTTTTTTTGAAAATTTTTCCCTCTTGACAATTGATACTACTCAATTGATATTTTGGAACTTAAATTTAATTACTTGGTTGAAAGTTAAACTCTTTGTCAAAAATTAATTTTGTTGTTACAGATTCATAATTTTAATATAAAATTTATCTCTTTGGATGAAACATAAGCTATTTTGTTAAAAATTTATTTTTTCTATGATTAAAAATCAATTTTTTTACTGAAAATTTAATTATTCCAGTTAAAACTTTAACCATTCCACTTGAAGATTTATAATTTTAGTTTAAAATTCATCAGTTTAGTTGAAAATTAATTTTTTAAACTGAAAATTTAGTTATTCTATTTTTTTGTTGAAAATTAATCTTTTTTAGTTCAAATATGATTAAAAATTTCTCTTTTTTAGTTGAAAATTCAACTGTTTATTTTTGAAAATTCATGTATTTTGTTGAAAAATATTATTTTTTGCTAGAAATTAATCTTCGTTGGAAATTCATCTTTTGTTTGAAAATTCAATCATACATAATTTTATTTGAAAATTCATCACTTTGTTTGAAAATGTAAATATGTTATTGATTTTTTTTTACATTTTTTTTCAACTGAAAATGTAACTATCGCAATTAAATATTCCATCACTTTAGTTGATAATTCAGCTCTTTGATTGGACATGAATTTTTTTGACTGAAAATCTATCTATTTTTTTTGTCAATTTATCTTTTTTAGTTGAAAATTCATATTTTTTGTTAGTAGAAATTAATCTTCTAAGTTTAAAATAAGATTTTTGTTTAAAAATTGAACTATTCCAGTTAAAAGGTCATTATTATAGTTGAAAATTTATCACTTCATTTGCAAATGTAACGATTTTTTTGGAAATATTTTTTTGTTGTTGAAAATTATAATTTTTTAATTGCAAATATAACAATTCCAGTTGAAAATTCCATCACTTTGGTTGGAAATTAACTGTTTTTAACTGAAATTTTAAGTATTTAATTTTTGGTGTAATTCTCCTTTTTTAGTTTAAAATTGAACTATTTTGTTAAAAATTTCTTTTTTAGTTGAAGATTTTACTATTTTTTTGAAGATTCATGGATTTTCTTGAAAAATCGTCTTTGGCCTTGTTTGAAAATTATAAAGTATTCCAGTTGAAATTTAATTTAAGTTGAAAATTCATCAGTTTGGTTGAAAATGAATTTTTTTAACTGAAAATTTAGCTGTTCTATTTTTGCTTGCAAATCGATTGTTTTTTGTTGAAAATTCAAGTATGTGGTTGAAAATTTATGTATTTTGTTAAAAGTGGTTTTTTTAGTAGAAAATTAATCTTTTTGACTGAAAATTCATCTTTTCGCTTAAAAATACAACAGTTTGCTTGCATATTTTTCTCTCTCTCTCTCTATAGTCTATCTGTTGAAAAATCTTTCTTAATTGAAAATTAAAAAGTTGCCTTTTTTCTTTGTTGAATTTAACCGTTTTTAATTAAAAATTAAAATATTTTTTGGTTGAAAAATCACCTGTAACATTTTTTGCCAGAATTCATCCTTTTGTGATTTGTGGAATAAAAATTTAATTACTTTGTTGAAAGTTCAACTCTCTTGCTAAAAATCAATTTTTTGGTTGAAGATTCATAATTTTAATTGAAAATTCATCTTTTTGGCTGAAGAATGAGCTATTTTTTTAAATTTAATTTTTCCTTTGTCTAAAAATTAAGGGTTTTTACTGAAAATTTCACTATTCCAGCTGAAACTATTTTGCTGAAATTTTTGTTGTCAAACATTAATTTTGTTCAACTAAAAATGTAATTATTGAAGTTAAATATTTCATTATTTTTTATAAAAATTGATCTCTTTAATTAAACATTAACTTTTTAATCACAATTCTAACTTTTCAAGTTTTGATAGAAAAATTATCTTATTATTAGTTGAAAAATGAAAATTCTTCTTTTTTTGTAGAAATTAATGTACTTGATAGAAAATTAATAGATAAAAAAATTAATTTTAAACCAAACTGTTGAATTTGCAAATAAAATGATGAATCTTTGAACTAGAATAGTTGAGTTTGATAACCAAAAAGATGACTTTTTAACTGAAACTATCATTTTTGTTGAAAATTCATCTTTTTTCAAATTTTTCGGAATAAAAATTGCTTTGAAGTTATTCCACGAATCTTAGGAAGACTTTTTTATTCGTTTGAACCGATTTAAAAGTTCTTCAAAAGTTCCTATATTTTTTGTTCGAAATCTTTAAAAATCTACATTTTATTTTTAACCAAAAAAAGATTTTTCGGTCATGAAAGAAAAAAAAATGGTATGCAAAATTATAATTAGAAAGGAAAAATTAATTTCAATGCAAAATAAAAATTCCGATTAACTATTTATTTATTTTAATTTCTTTGTTTTGTTCCTGTGAGGTTATATAAATATAATTTTCTAGGTTTCTCTAGCCAATTCGAAAAGATTTTTGAAGATTTCAAATATATCGAAAAAGTAACTAGAAAATTCATAAGAAATTTTTTTTACTTAACAGTATTTTACCAAATTTCCTCTAAAATTGTCTTACAATTTTCTGGATTCGTTTTTGATTTAAAATCTTTACAAATGTTCTCCAAAAATTAATTTTTCAAAGTAAAAAATCACATTTAATATTCCCAGGAATCTCAAGGAAAAGTTTTATTATCTTGAAATTTTTCAAAAAAAATTTGTTTGAAAATCTTCAAAAATCTACATATTGTTTTAAGTTTTTTCAAATTTTTTCAAATTTTTAAAGAGTATTCAATTTTCCAAAAAATTTGAAAAAAATTCTACAAAATTAGAAAAATTGACTTAAAATCTTCCAGATTCTTCTTTGAAAATTTTGTAAAATCTTTTTGAGTTTTTTAAAATCTTTTTAAATAATCGCTTAAAATAAATTTTTTAAAATAAAAATGTACAATTATATTTAAAATATTTAAAAACTTTTACATATCTTTTGGAATGATTCTATTTTCCTAAAATTTTGAAAAAATTCTACAAAATTAGAAAAATTGAATTAAAATCTTCCAGATTCTTCATTGAAAATTTTGTAAAATTTTTTGGAGTTTTTTAAAATCTTTTTTAATAATCGCTTAAAATAAATTTTTAAAAATAAAAAATCATAATTTACATTTTCCCAGAAATGTTTAAAAAATTTATTTTCTGTCAAACCTTTAAAAATTCTTTAAAAACTTGTAAATTTTTTGTTCGAAATCTTCAAAATTTCCAAAGCTTAAAATTAATCTTTTAAAATGAAACCTGAATCATTAAAATTTTTCCCAGAAATTTTTTTGTAGGTACCGACAATGTATAATTTCTAATAATTTTATATATATTGTTGATAATTTCATTTTTCTCATATCTTTGAAAGTGTTAAATTTTTACAAATCAGGCGCGGATTCACATGCGGCGAAACCGCCCCCCCCCCCAAATTTTTGACTTCCTTTAACTTTTTTCTTTTTCAAGCAGAAAAGAAGAAAAATTATGTTTGAATTTTAGTATATAAAATGAAATTGCTCAGCATGAATGATAATGCGTTATAATTGATTTTTAAGTTATTACTTTTGTACTTTAAATTTTAAAAAGCGTGATATATAATTTGAAAATGATTAATTTTTAACGATTTAGTTTCACGAACCTAATTTTAGAATACTTCAATTTTAAACGAAGTTGGGAAATTATGCAATTTTCAACGCTTCCTAATTAGCCTTGTATTAATTATTTTTAAAGCTTTCTATTAGAAATCATATAATTTTCAACGTTTTAAGAATAATTAAACTTTGAAGGTTCACAATTTTTTGAATTCTTTACTTTTGATCAGTGAAAATAACGTTAAATATTTTTTTTTTTTTATATAGAAATCTCATTTTTTTAATAATAAAATCTATTCACTCAACTTGAATGTCATTTGATACTACGTGATATGATACCTTTTAATAATTTTAATCATCTTGAAAATTTTTGTAATTTCAATTTAAAATTATGATTTTAAATGCCCAATTCTGAAAAAAGTTTAATTTTTGAAACCTTAAACAAAGTTGTTTAGTTTCAAAAGTTAAAATTCGCAAACATTTGTTACTAAGTTTCTTAATTTTTAAATGCTCAGTCAGGAACGTTACTAATTTTTTAATGTTTTGTTTGTTATGCTAGATTTTTAAGCAGATAAAACTAATTTCAAATGAACAGTTGTTAACGCTTTTTTAGTATTATTAAATTTTTACGGGCATTAAATTTGAACTTAACCAGTTTTGAAGGTTGCCAGTTTTTAAATTTGACTACAGAAAAACAAGCATTCTCAGTAGGATTTGTGTGGATACTATCGTTATCAAGAATTTATGACTCTTGTGATATTAATTACAACAACGCAGTCCTTAAATTTTAAAAATAAAAAATATAAATTCTTTCATTCTGCGAAATCCTATTAAAATTCCCTCAATCTTATGAAATTTCTTTTTATACCCCTTGATATTGAAAATTCACTTCAAATCGCTTGGGAATTTTTGGGAATAATTTAGAATACCCTTAAAATCCCTTTAAAAAACTTTTAAAGTTCTTGAAAATTGGAATCTATACAAAATATTTAAAAAGTTTTTTCCAATTTTTGTGATCCGTTGAAATCCCTAAATTCTTGTGAATAAATTCCTTGAACTCTGTTAAAATATAAAATCCTTTGAAATCCTGAAATTACATGAAATTTAATAATATTCCTTTAAATATCTTGAAGTATTTGAAACCCTATGAAATCCTTTGAGATCCAGGAAAATTTATCAAAATACTTTATTGAAACTCTTTACAATCTCTCAAAATTAATGAAAATTTCGAAAATCTTATAAGATCTCTTAAAAATCCTTTGAAATATTCATAAATCTTGGAAATTCACTGAAATCTCTTGGAGTCTTTTTCAATATTCCAAAATTTTATTAATCCTTCTAAATCTTTCAAAATTTAAGGAAATTCTTTAAAAACACAGATTAACAGAAATATTTTAAATCGTCTTTAAATCTTTGAAATCGTGAAATTCTTTACAGTTTATAGAAATATTATAGAATGTTGAGCATTTTTTTATATCTATTAAAATATATTATTTATAATATATATTATATCTCTTGAAATTCGTCAAAATCCTTTTAAATCACTGGAAATCTTTCAAATGTTTTGAACTCTCACAGAAATTGGGTAAAATGGCTTTTATCGGGTACGCTGGTGAGTCTCAGTCTGCTTATGAACGCTATTTTTTACAAATAAATAATAATATGTCAATTTTTTAACTTTCTTTAGCCAAAGAAAAAGAACTCTAAGTTCAAAAAAATCTAAAAAATTGTTTTATGAATTAATTAATCAAAAAATATTTAAATTTAATTTCAAATGCTTTAAATTTAGAAGAGTTCCTAGTGTTTAAATGCTTTTATTTTATAGTTAAGTAGTATTCAATATTTAAACTAAAAATTTTTCCAGGTATAAAAGTTAAAAAAACTTTATTTGTATTTTTTTTTTTTACAAATGTTTGGTAACCGGAAAATGACCTGAAATTTTGTTTTGTTTTTAGAGGCCTCCTCCAGGTTTTGTTTCTGGATTCGCGCCTGTTACAAATTATACTATGGTAGCAAAATGTTAGGAACAGAATTATTTCAAATCAAATTAAAGTTTAATTAATTAATTAAAATAAAAATTGTAAAGATTTACAACTAAAATTTTTACTTTTATCAAATAATTTTTAGAAACATTCATAAATAAATTTTATCATGAAATAAAATTACTTATTTGGAAATGTTTACTTAATAAATGAACTAATTATTTAAAAAAATAATATGACATTTTAAAGAGAATTTCTGAGAACTTTTTCATGTTAATCTACGTCTACGTCATTAGCTTTAGAAGTTAAAATACTCATACATTTGTCAAAACGAAATTTCCACAAAATGAAACTTCCGCCCGATTTACCAAGAAATCTAAAAGTTCAATTTTAATCATCAATCCGGTAAAATACGTGTCCTTTCATTTCCTTTCAGATGATTCAATGACAATTGTTCGTATTTGATAATAATAGTGTGACGTGTTCAATAAATAAAAATATGTTATTAAGCATTAATTTACATGTTTATTTAACTTATAAAACTTTTTTTGTTACCTATTTGTGACCTATTTTTGAAAAAATGGCTCTTTTCTCATTTTTTTGGAAAACAGGTACTGTGATGACTGAATAGAAATTATTAAGATTTTTTTCAATTAAACTGGTATTTTTTCCGTCTTTTTACAGCTTAAAAATCTGTTCTTTAGTCATGACTCATTTAGATTTTAAATTCTGAACCTGAATTGAGATCAACATTTTCAACTGATAATAATTTATGATTTCTAAGTTGAATATTGCAAAAAACGTATACTTTACACTTTACCCGACTGACAATTTGGGTACATTGATATTTTTCAAAAATTTTTAATGGGTGTCTCATTAATACAATTTCTAATTTAAAAAAATCAAATTGTCTTAAAATGTATAATATTCAATCGTTCTTCAGCGAAATTTATATAAAAAAAGAATTTGTCGATCCCTATTTATATTTCCCTATAGAATGAACAAAAATAATTTAAATAAGGAATTTAATCTGAATTTAAACTGAATTTCGAGACTAAAGTTAATTTTAAGCGAAGTACATGATAAAAAAATGTCTAGTAATAATAATGATAAGCTCTATTTTGAAAAGAAATTCTTAAATGATTATGTCTATCGTACCTGCAGAATGTACAAAACTATGAAATTCAATAAAAAAATAAAAAGAACCCACCGTAGATTACGTAACTACAATTTTTCCTTGAAAAATTAAAAAAAAATTTTTTTTAATTGTGTCAACCTTTCAACTTCAAATCATATCTTTATTTTTCAAATTTTATTTTTTGACTTATTGCCTCACCAGAGGAAAAAAATATTTCTTTTAAGATTCAGAAGTTAACTTTTTTTTTAACTTAATTTTTTTTTTGACTAAAAAAAGTCGATTTTCCAATAGTTCATTATTTTAAACAGGATGATTAATGTTGATTTTATAAGTAGAAAATGAAATTCAAATGAAAGTCTATCAGCACATTATTTGTTTGTTTCTGTTGTAATTTTAGAAGCTTTTGGTTCAAATAATTAATGTTCAATCATCTACTGACTGTTGCTTTCAAAAATATAGATTATATATTTTTGCGAAATATTTTAGTGAAATCAATATTTAAATGCATAAATTTAATACTATAAATAAAAAATTGGTAATAAATAAAGCAAGCGAGTGAAAAAATGTAAGTAAGCTTTCCACCGTGTAGTATAGAAATAATTTTATTTTTGGTCCTCATACAGTTTCAACCAAAAAAGATAAAATTTCTATCAAGACTAACTTTTTACCGAAAAAAAAACGATTTTTTAACCAAAAACATGATTTTTTTCACCAAGTAGCTGAAGTTTATACTAAAAAGATCAATTTTCAATAACAAATTAAAATTTTAAATTTTCAGCTAAAAACATAATTTTCAACTAAGATAAGACGATTTTCAACAAAACAGTTGAATTTTCAACCAAATGAATAACTTTTTAACAAGATTGTTAAATTTTTAACAAAATAATCAAATTATGTTCAACATTCGCAAAGTGTTCCTGTCCAATTTTAAATTCCCTAACTTTCCTTAACTTTCTGGAATTCCCAGTTCTCTGACCTGTAGCAACCCTGTTTTCAACCGCACGTGCCATATAGCCTTGAATATTAACAAAATTGTAAAAAAATATTCCGGGGGATTTGAATGTAATTTTTCAAATGATGTGAAATATTTTTTTAAAAATTAGGAAAAACGTGAATCACTTGAAAGACATTTAGAAGGTTTCGAGGAAGGCTTAGAAGTTTTAAAAAGATTAAAGAAGTATTTAAAATTTGAAAAGATTTTTAAAAATTTCAAAGAAAATAAGGATTTTCAAAGATTTTTCAACAACATTTAAAAGCGTTTTAAGAATTTTGAAAGGTTTCAAGAGAATAAATATTTTTCCTAAGACTCATGCAAAAAGTTCAAACGATTTTTTATTTTGAAAAATGAAATCTAAGAGAAAATTGGAAGTGATTTCAAAACATCTTAAATGATTCCCTGAAATTTCCAATAAGAGCAAAATTTTAGAGCAAAATTGGTCAATTTTATAAGATTACAAAATTTTAGGAAAAATGCATTAAACATTATATCTAAAAATTATTTACTAATTTAAATACAAAAAATAATTTTAAAAAAATATGCTTATAAAAAGTAACAGCTCTCATGTTAACCAAATATGCGCAGATTTTAGATAGCTTATTAAAAAATCTATTTGAGCCTTAAGCACTTTCTACTCTAAGATACATCAGTAAAAATGCAAGAAGATCAAAAGAAAGTAAATAATAATAATAATAATGAATAAAATTAAATTAAATTCCCAAAACTGTAAAATTACTAAATTATCAAATTCCATAATTTAAACAATCAAATTTTTGTTATAAATATTATTTATTTATTAAAAAAAAATAAAATATTTTTAATTGAAAAATATATTTTTAATGTTCAAAGTTTCTAAAATTATTGTTTAAATACAAAATAAGAATATTTAGTTGAAAAAAATATATTTCTGGTTGAAAATTTTTTTTCAGTTATTTTGAATTCAAACAATAATTTGAAAAGCTTTAAACATAAAAAATAATTTTGTTATAAAAATATTTTATAATTAACTGTCTTTTTAATAAATAAATTTTATTTTAAATATTTAATTGTTTAAATTCGGAAATTTTATGATTGGGAATTTTTTAGTTGGAATATTTTATAATTCGGAAATTTTCTGTTGGGAATTTTTTTATTCGGAAATCATCTAATTCGATAATATTATAAGCTGTGCAGGAATTTCATTATTCCGGAATTTTCTGTTTCGGGAATTTTATGAGTCGGAAAATTTATTATTCGTGAATTTTCTAATTAGAGAATTTTATCATCCGAAAATTTTCCAATTCCCGACACTGCAAAATTCCCGAATAATAAGATTCTCGAATAATAAAATTCCTGAATAATGAAATTCCCCAATAGTTTATAATATAACCGAATTTAAAAATTCCCGACAAAAAATTGCCGAATTATAAAATATCCGAACTAGGAAATCCCCAAATATGAACAATCCAAAAATTTTTTACATTAACTTTATTAATGTATTAAAAATACAATAATCAAACATTCTTAGAACAAAAAATTATTTTTAATGCTTAAAGTTTTTAAAAATTATTTATTCAATTTAAAATACCAATAATTCGGGAATTTTCTACTTTGGATATCTTATAATTCATCAATTTTCTGTCGAGAATTTTCAAATTCGGTAATATTATAAACTGTCGGGAATTTTATTGTTCGGAAATTTTCTAATTCGGGACTTTTATTATTCAGGAAATTTATTAATCGGGAATTTCCGAATTCGTAAATTTCCGAATTCGTAAATTTTATTATTCGGAAATTTTATTATTCGGTTATTTTATTATTCAAAAATTTTCCAATTCGGGAATATTATTATTCGGAAATTTTATTATTAGGTAATTTTATTATTAGAAAATTTTCCGATTTGAGAATTTTACAGTATCGGGAATTCTATTTTTTGGGTTTTGTCAGTCGTCCCGATTTTGAGTAATTATTCTCATCAATTTCTTCAGTGTACTCTTTTCACTACAGAACCCTGAATTGTTCAAAGAATTTTTCAAAGTAAGATGGAACAAAATAATTTAAAAAATAGAAAAATCACTATTTGAAAAATAATAAAAAATTAATAATTAATAAGAAAATTATGGCGATAAGACTTTTTTCAAATACGCAGTTTGTGAAAATGTAAATTCAATCCATTTAACAGTAAATTCGTAATTAGAGGGTCCATCTTTTTATGGTTGAAAATTTTTTTATTTGATGGAAAATTGAATTATTTTGCTGAACATTTAACAATTTTGTTGAAAAGTCATCATTTTTGGTTCAAAATTCAACTTTTTTCGTATAAAAATGCATAATTTCTTATTGAAAGTTCAACTGTTTTTTTTTTTTAGAAAATCCGTCTTTTCGGATTGAATATTCAACAATTTAGTTAAAATAAATTTTAATAAAGAAAATAAATTACTTTAATTTTTGCTGTTGAAAATTCAACTCTTGGTAAAAATTTAACCCTTTTCGGTTAAAATGCAAATGTTTGCTTGAAAATTAATTTGTTTTGGTGGAGAATTCAACCATTTTGTTAAAAAATCTATAATTTGGTTGAAATTTGTCTTCTTTCTTGACTAAGAAATCTTTTTTGGATAAATAATAAACCCTTTTTTTCAAATAGTTCTTTGAGAATTCATTTTATTTTTTGAAAATTCAAGTACCTACTTGGTTAAAAAATGATACTTGATATTAGTTCTTTTTTCTTTACTCGGCTTACATCAATACTTCAATTTTCATATAAGACCAGACGATAAAAAAAACTAACATCGAATAAAATTCCTTATACATATAAATCTGTCCTAAATTATAACATAAAATATAAATCATATTTGGTTCAAAGATAACCTACTTTGTTAATATTTTTTTTTTTTTTTTTTTGGTTGAACATTAACGATTTCAGTTGAAAATTTATATGTTTTGGTCGCGAATTTTTTTTTTTTTTTTGTATAAAATGAATCTTCTAGATTATGAAAGTTCACATTTTTGAATGAAAACTCAAATATTTGGTTGAATAATTTGTTTTCTTGTTTGTTGAAAATTATTTTTTTTACCTAAAAATTTAACTATTCTATCATTAGTTAAAAATATCTTTTTTATTTAAAAATTCGAGGATTATATTTTTTATTGAGAATTCATTTTTTTTTAGCTGAAAATTCAACTACTCGGTTGAAAGTAGAGCTATTTTGTTAAAATTAATTTTATTGCTTGAAGATTTAACAATTTTGTTGAAAATCAATTTTTTTCGTTGAAAATTCGTCTTTCTTGATAAAAAATTAATCTTCTTGGTTGAAAATTCAACTAACTTCGTTGCTTGTTGAACTATTTGACAAAAATTAATTTTATTAGTTGAATATTCATCGCTCTGGTTATAAATTTGATTACTATTTTGTTAAAAATTCATATTTTCGATTTAAAATCCAACTGTTTTGTAAAAACTTCGTATTTTTGGCTTGAAAATTCAACAATTTTGTAGACATTTTGTTTCTTTTTTAACTAAGAAATCTTTTTTGGTTGAAAATTCAATTTTGTTTAAATTTGTATTTATAGTTAAAAATTAATCTCTTTCGTTAGAAATTGAATCTTTTTTGCTCAAAATTAAAATTCGACTATTTAATTGAAAATAAAATTTGTTGTTAAAATTCATATTTTTTGGGTTAAAAATTAAACTGTTTTGTAGAGAATTCATCTTTTTGACAAATTCTTGGTGAAAAATTAATTTCTTTTGGTTCAGTATTTAACCATTTTATTAAAGATTCAACAATTTTGTTGTATTTTTTTTTCTTTCTTGACTGAAAATCTTTTTTGATTGAAAATTTAACTCTTGGTATAAATCTGATCTTTTTTGGTTAAACTGCCACTGTTTTTTTAAATGAATTTGTTTTGGTTGAGGATTGAACTACATACTTTATTGGAAATTTAATAATTTGGTTAAAATTTGTTTTCTTTCTTGACTAAAAAATCTTCTTTGGTTAAAAAATATACTATTTTGTTGAAAAGTCGTCTTTTTGGATGAATTCAACTGTTTTTGATTTAAAATTAAAATCATTTTTGTTTGAAACATCAACTTTTTATATTTTTCATTGAGAATTCATAATTTTTTGTTAAAAATTTAACTACCTACTTGATAAAAAAATTATATTAGTATCAAATATATTATTATATAAATCTGATGAACACTACAACATCAATTATAAATTATATTTGGTTAAAAGTTAAACTGCTTTGTTAAAAATTCATATTTTTTTCTTTTTTTTCGGAGAAAATTAATCTTCTCGTTAGAAATTTCACCTGTTTGTTTGAAAACTCAACTATTTTATTAAAAATGTTTTTTTTCGCTGAACAATTATTTTTTAGCTAAAAATGTAACTATTCTATTTTTACTAGAAAATTGATATTTTACAGTTGTAAATTCATCCATTACAGTGTTCCTTGAGAAATCATCTTTTTTGGTTGAAAATTCATAATTTCGGGTTAAAAATTCAATTGTTTTGTAAAATATCCGTATTTTCAACTTTAAATTTCAACAACTGATTTGCATGTTTTTCTTTGACTGAAACAATTTTTTTTTTGTTGAAAATTCAACTCTTGGTAGAAGTCTAATATTTTTTGGTTGAAATGCAACTTTTTAGTTTAAAATTAATTTCTTTTGGTTTAGGATTTAACTATTTGATTGAAAGTTTAATAATCTGATTGAAATTTGTTTTCTTTCTTGACTGAAAAATCTTTTTTGGTTAAAGATAGACTATTTTGTTGAAGAGTCGTCCTTTTGAATGAATTCAACTGTTTTTGATTTTAAATTAAAATAACGTTTGGTTGAAATATCAACTATTAAATTTTTTGTTTTGAACTCATATTTTTAATTGAAAATTGAACTAACTACTTAATTGAAAAAACTATATTTTATGTTTTTTTGTATACTCGACTTACATAAATATTTAAATATTGATGTAAGACCAGCAGAAAAAAAACCTAGAATCAAATGAAATTACAAAATTAATTTATTATAATTAATTAAATAAAATAAAATTCAAATTAAATTGTTAAATAATGAAATTAAATTATAAGCCTCTTCAATTTCCTGTTGAAAATTCGTCTTTTATAGCAGAAAATTAATCTTCTTGATTGAAATATCAACTCCTTGGTTGAAAACTCAACAATGTTGTTGAAAATTCGTTTTTTTTATTGAAAATTAATTTTTTAAACTAAAAATTGATATATTTTATTTTTGGTTAAAAATTGACCGTTTTCAGTTGAAAATTAAGCCATTAAAATTTTGTTTCAAAATTCAACTCCTTGGCTGGAAGTAGAACTATTTTGTTTAAATTTAATTTTCTTGGTTAAAGATTTAACTATTTTTATGAAAATTACTTTTTTTTCTTGTTGAAAATTCGTATATTTGATAGAAAATTATTCTTGTTGGTTGAAAATTCAACTCCCAGGTTTAAAGTTGAACTAATTTGTAAAAATTAATTTTATTTGTTGAAGATTTATCTTTTTGGTTAAAAATTCATTTATTTTCGTGAAAAATCTTCTAATTTCCCCTGTTTTTCAGGATTTATCTTTCGGGAATTATTTTCTTGATTAAATCATTATAGCGATGTCTTCGCTGTCATCGATGTCCTTGAAATCTACAAAATTAGAAAATAAATCGTTAGGAAATATTTAAAAATAGGCTCATCCAAAATTTAAAAAAAATCTCTATTATAGCGTCTTCTTTTCTAATGTCTTGAAATTTTGTTCATGATTCTTCAAAAATGAATTTGAGCTTTGTAAAAAAAGGTAAAAATTGGGTCAAAATCTCGAATTTAGGTGTTTCAAGATTTAAGGAATTTTTCAAATTTAAGGAAAAGAAATGGGATTAGGTAAAAAAAGGGACGGGCTGTGCTTCCTTAAGTTTCTACCTGAGCTCCTGAGAGTGAATTCTTGGGTTTGAAAGTAATTTTCGGGAACTCTCGGAGGAAAATAATATGTAAGGGTTGCAAGTATTTAGTCTGATGAGGAATCAACCGAATTGACTTTGGGATTTAGAGATTTTACCAGATCACTTTGAGATTTCAGAATGCTTGTAATGACAATAGTTACATGTTGGGCAAACAGGGGATGTTGCTTTATGCGATAAAAGAAGGTAAATCTCTGGGAGTTGTTTGGGTCTTAGATTTGAAGATTACACAGTTTTCGAATTTCAAATAAATATGTGTGCTCCACTTAGGTTTCAGGGCCGTAGGGATGACATTTTCTTTTAGAAATTTATCATTTTCATGAACAGGGTGTCTGCTCAAATCCTGGAAAAAAAATTCCCTGATAATTCCAGGTTTTTCCAGGTATCTCAAGTTTTTTCCAGGTATAATTTTTCATAGTATGGAGCCATTTAAATATTTCACATTTTTTTAAACAATTGGCTTGGAATATGTATAATTGTATAGTGTTTCGGAAATCTATCATCAATAATGTTTGCATGTGATGCTGAACCAATCTGTTTAGAATTTAGATTATTACATTTTCCAAACAAGAAAAGAAACAATCCAAAAAAATGGTAATGCATTTCTAAAATTGCAAATATTTAAAACATTATTTTTAGAGAAATTTAAATAAATATATTTCTTTCAAGAAATTGAGGTAAAAATTATTTGGCCACAATTAAAAGAACTCTTAAACAATCATTAGCAAACCCTGCAGCACAGAAAAACGGCGGGGTCATTTTTGTCACAGCTCATTTGTTATGCACTCGAAATGAAAATTTTCTTCTTAAACTGAGATTACTTCAAGTGTGAAACTATAACATGAACATAACTGCATTTTGATTCTCCGCTGTTTCATTTTTCTTGCAACTCAAAACAACACCACATCAGCGTACTTTTGAGGATCGTCATTTTTCTGTGAGATTGGAACAAATCATAAGTTTAGTGTCTCTATTTAAAAAAATTTGTATGATTGAAAAGAAATCTACTCTCTCTTCATAAATAACATCTCCATAATTTCTCTTTTTTTCTGATTTCTCTCATGATAATGAATTTTAATATCATTTCAACTGAAGTCGTGACCATGTGTAATTTTATTCTTTGGAAGGACTGAATGATATCTAGGACTTTTGTAAAAATTATTTTAATGTCCATCTTTCCTCTAAGTGCCCTTCGTGTCTGCCCTATATAAACTGTATTACAATCTCTGCAATTTACTTTGTAATTTTTCCAATTTTTCAATCATATTGCTCTTGGAAGAAGCTATGTATATAGATTATAATATATGTAAACCTAATTTACCCAACATAGATTTTAAAATCTTCAAGATTTTCCCAAAATAAGAAAGAACCACAGTGTTATATGTATTATAAACTTGCCTATTTATTTTATTTTAATCATTGTTTATGTTCTTTATATACTTTATTCTATTATGCACATATTTTTCAATAAAAACAAAAAGATAATGGTCAAGAAAAAGAAATCGTTTACATAGTTCAATATTCTTTCATGGAAAACTGGATTTGATAATTTAAGGGCTCTATCAATCAAATTTTTAATAACTCCTATCTTGTTTTGAATAGACTGATTTGAGAAAAAACTAAGTATTCTTTTACAGTAAATCGCAGAAATATTATTTATCTGAAGTTAGATAAATACGCTGCAAACAATTAGAAACTACAATTATCCGACGGCAGGTAATTTTTATCTCGAGGCGGATAAGAATTATCCGTCGCGGATAATGTGTAGTTGTCAATTATTTGCAACGTTTTTTTTTAACTTCATATAAATAATATCCTTGGGATTTACTGTGTTCTAAGCAAATATATAGTTATCCTTTATGCTAGTCTGTGATAAAGTCTTTCATTAGTTTTAATTGAACTCATATCAAGAAAATTTAATTTTCCTTCAGTTTCCATTTCAACAGTAAATTGTAATCTGGGTGTATGATGTTAAAATCATTTGGAATAATATCAACATTTTTTTTGTCTTCAATTTTAACTAAAAATGTTGTGGAGAATTTAGAACATTGATTTTTCCAAAAAATTGATTTTAATATTAATTTTTATGTAAGATATGTCGATAATTTAGCACTTAGTGTACATAAAAATAATGTTGATATTCTTCTAACTAAACGTTTTTAACACTAGCATACACCCAAGATTACAATTTACTATTGAAATGGAAACTGAAGGGAAATTAAATTTTCTTGATATGACGTTAAATGAAACTGATGAAAAAAACATATTATCACAGACTGGCATAGGAAAACTATTTGTTCAGGAAGAACACTTAGTTTTCTCTCAAATCACTCTATTCCAGTTTTCCATGAAAAAATATTGAACTGTGTAAACAAATTATTTTTCTTAATCAATATCTCTTTCTTTTTATTAAAAAACGTGTGCATATTAGGATAAAGTATATAAAAACATAAACAATGATCAAAATAAAATAAAAAGTATTGTAAATACATACATTTAAATACGCATTTAACACTGTGGTTCTTCCGTACTTGGGAAAATCTCGAAGATTTTGAAATCTATGTTGGATAAATTAGGTTTACATACTATATATAGAGTTCCTTTTAAGAGCATTATGATTTTAAAATTATTGGAAAAGATAGGTATGAAACGCTAGATAATTTCACAATCAATCACTACCAACAATATGGAGTATATTAGACTTAATCAATTTTTAATTAATATCAATCGAAATATTTTCTTTTCAGGTATTATATTAATTTTTCATACCTTTAGTCTTCCTATAAATAATCCCTGATCAAGTGGTCTAAATTGACCTTGAAGCATGTTGGTTCCAAGTAGTATAAAAAACTAAACGGATAAAGAATAAGGAAAAAGTGAGAGGTTGGAATTGGTTGACATTATTCTTTTTCTCTCTCTTTTTTCATTTGTTATTTATTTGTCTCTAAGGCACCGAAAAGTGAGGTAGTTTAGATGTCTAGTTTTTAATTATGAATCTTTTTCATGATCATTTTGCATAAAATTATTCACGAAAAAGTAGATTTCTTTTCGATCTTGAATCAAAAATACAAATAATGTTTTTTTCCAGTTTCTAGGGATTAAATTATAATATTTAATTTAAAAAGCTTTAAAAAATTAGATTGCAACATTTCTTCTTTGAGAATTGGACAAACATAATTATTTTCCTAATACTCAAGAAAATTGTTATCAATAATATCTTGAATTTGTCCCTATTAAAGTCCATGAATTTAAATGATAATTTAAACAAATGTTTATCTAAAATTCAGTGTATATTTAGGTAAAATTACTATGGTTACTTTTACTACATTAAATTCAATTTAAACCGCTTCAACTCATAACATTTCAAGAAAAATTTTTGCATTTCCAATAAGATAGATGTATTTTTAACTAAATAGTTGAATTTTTAAATGAGAAGATTAATTTTCTACCAAAAAAGACGATTTTGAATTTTTAGCTTAAAAATTAATTTTACACAAAAATAAAAAAAATAACCGAAGTGATAAATTTTCAACTGAAATGATGGATCTTCAGCTGGAACAGATAAATTTTAAACCAAAAATATAAATTTTTGACAAAAAAGTTTAACTTGTAACCAACTCGTATTATTTTTTACCAAAAAGATGAATTTACAAACAAAAGATTAATTTTCTACCAAAAAGACGATTTTTCAACAGAATACATGAATTTTGAACTAAAAAGACAAATTTTCAACCAAATAGTTGAAGTTTTAACTAAAAAAAAAAGTTAATAAAATAGTTGCATTTTGAACTAAAAAAAACAACTTTTCAATTGAATAGTTAAATTTTTAAATAAAAAGGACGAATTCTTAACCAAATAGTTAAATTCTTAACTAAAAAATCAATTTTCAATAAAAAAGTGGAATAGTTCAATTTTCAGTTAAAATGTGCTATAGTAGAGTGAAAATTTGGAACATTCCCGATTATATGCGTGTAGTAGTACATTTTATAATAAAAATATTAAATAATGAAATATGTACTTTTTTAACCTCTGATAACATAGGAATACCACTAAGATATTTTCATGTGTTTTTTAAAATTTAAACAATTTAAAATATCCTAATATATTTTATTTTAATAAAGGTTAACATGCCAATACCTTCAATCTGAGCCATCTTCAAAGACAATCGATCTGAAGGAAAAGATTCCAATTTTTTACACATTGATAACGAAAAAGCAATACCATGACATAGCAAATTTTACTTTCCGATGCATAAGCTAAGACCTTCAATTTCACCTATCTTCGCAGACAATTTGAAGTAAAAGAAAACACAGACCAACAATGACCTACAAATTTGTAGATCTTTTTTAACTGCACAATTGTTGTTAATTCATCTTTTTTCATATCTTGCATAGTTTGACCGCAAAATGGAATTTTTCATTTTTCATTATTTTTTGTGCGATAAAAATGTGAATTTTCGATTTTTCAAGAAAATTTAAAAAGTTCTTGTGACAATCTTGTAGGCTGTAGGTAGGGTTTACATAAAGCAACGATTTGGCTTAAAATGTTCATTTTCCTTTTTTTTTTTAAATTTTGTCAATGTCATGACTCTGATGATTTTCACTTTATCGAAAAAAGTCACGGGAATAAATTGTTTATTTTTTTGAGTACTACTAATAGCAGTACATACAATGATTTAATATTTAAAATAAAAGCCATAAAAAATATTGAAAATGCGCTTACTTTTTGAATTTTTATCCAAAATGGCTGGCTAACGAGCTCGTCCTTTCTTTTTTGGCCCTTATAAGTGTGCCAAAGAGCAATCCAACCCCATAATTCTGTCGAATGTTATCAATAAAAGGTAAAACCAATACCTTCTCATTGATGAGAATGTAAAAAGTACTCATTCTACAAAAAAAGATTTTTGTTAATTAACATTTCATTGCACCTTGTGTCGTTTTTCCAAAAAATTATTTTATTTTTTCATTTTCAATGCCATTTTTTACGATTCAAACAAAAAATACGTAACCTACCAAAAAATAATTAATAAAGAATTTGTAGATGTTTTTTGTGTGTCTTTTGTCAATTAATTTTTTCTTACCTTGTGTCGCCTTTCCACAATTAAAAAAATGTAATGTTATTATTTACTATTAAAACAAAAACTGCGCGCCCTAACAAAAAGCTTAAAATTTTTATTTTCGTTTTTTTTTTTAATTTTGCAAATGCTATAACTCTGATAATTTTATTTTTATCAAAAAAAGTCGTATAGACAAATTGTTTGAATTTTTAAGTACTACGAATAATATCCGCACATAGCATTTTTCAACCTGGAAAAAAATGATCTAAAAAATTTTGAAACTATATATAAATATACCATAAAAAATAATCGTGGGAGCGCTTTTTTCAAAATAAAAAATGTTGTTCATTAAAAGCAATTTAAACAAAAATTTGTTACTCAGGGATTGACAAAAATTAAATATAGTCCAAATAGTTCAACAACATTTTTTGTAAAATTATAAATGTTGAATCTACAAAGGGTTATATATTCCTTTAGTGAAAACGGTTATTAAAAAATTATATTACTGGAATTTTTGTGCAGAATTTTCTCCTCCGATATTTTTTATATGCAATTAAAAAAATTGTGGGAGCGCTTTTTTCAAAAAACAATTTATTTTTTTATTATTTTCAATTTCTGGCTTTTGAATATAATAGGCTTCTTTATGCTTAAAAGATGAGTAAAAAATTATCATGAAATTATGTTTCAAAATGAGAACTGTAAAATCCACAGAAGTTTTTGTATATTATTGAAAAAAAAACACTTTTTTCAGAGCAAAGGTTCTTGAAATTTTTCTTAAACACCGGTTGCCCCGTTTATCTCGAGTTGGAATTAAATAATGCCAGCATGATTATATAAATAAAAAAATTAAAGATTAAACTTTTGAAAAAAATGGTTTGAAAAATATTGTGTATTGTGAATTTGTTGTTTTGTTTAAAAAGTACTTTTATAGAGATATAAAACAGTATCCAATAAATATCATCTAACTTCATGGATCTTTCGGTTCAAGTTGTTTGAGCCTCACCGAGTGTATATTTGTTTATAATAATTGTTTCAATAACTGTCAAACAGCAACTATTCTTGACTAATCGCAATTAGGCAAAAATTTCTCTCATATTTTATATAAAAACTATGAGTTTTAAACAAATAATCATTGCGAATCACGAAAAAATGGTTTTAGTTAATTAATTTGTTTAAAAAATTATTTAAAAAATATTTTTATCAATCTAACGCACAGGAAATTATTACTAGATAGTTATCACACTGCCTTAAGCTCTTCTTGAGTTAATTTCAATAACTTTAAAAAAGGTACATCTGAAAAATTAGGAAAAGAATATTGTTTATTTTTCTGTTAAATAAAAAATTGTTGTTTGGTCAGAGTGCATTTTCTGCACCGACTCGTTATACCTGGTAGTCTTACGGAAATTAAAACATATCAAAGTCCATTTAAAATTAGCTTGTGAACAGACTTTTGTTCACAAAAAGTGCTTTTGACTTTTTTCTACACTGTGCATTCCTGAAAAATATCGGAATAATAGTCAAGTTTTCAGCATAGTGGTCTAACAAACAAAATGTCCTCATTTTTGATATTTCGGGATGACATAGCAAATTATCTTTATTATTG
>JAUELO010000330.1:3023792-3036368 GCA_032357855.1 Amphibolips quercusostensackenii
CACAATTTGTCTGATTTTGAAAATTTCTTGTTCCGAATCAGATATTTTTACATTTTTGAATTCTTTTTTTTGGTATTCAAAAATTCTTTTTTTCTTCTTCAAAAATTCGTTTTTTTATCAAGTACAGATTTTTCAGAATTTGAAACTTCCCTCTTCAAAATTTTATAAAAAGTTAATCACTACATTTCTGAATTACAATAGAAAATTTTGTAAATAAATATAAATCTGACCTGGAACAGAAAATAATTTTTTAAATGAATTATAATTTTGTCTTGGAACAGCTAATTTTTTTGACGAAAGACCGAAGATTTAAAAAAATAATTCTAATTCTGATTACCTAATAAAAAGGAAATTTATAAAAAAAAAACCTGATCCATGACAGAATTTGTCTAATTTTGAAAATTCCTTGTTCCAAATCAGATTTTTTTTAATTTGAAAATTCTTTTTTTTCAAGTACAGATTTTTCAGAATTTGAAACTTCCCTCTTCCAAATTTTGGAAAAAAGGGTTATATTTCTAAACGCCAATAGAAAATTTTGTAAATAAATATAAATCTGACTTGGAGCCGGGAATAATTTTGGAAATGAATTATAATTTAGTCTTGGAACAGCTAATTTTTGACGTAACAGCGAAAATTTTTGAAAATAATTTTAATTCTGATTACCTAATAAAAAGAGAAATTATAAAAAAAACTTGATCTATGACAGAATTTGTCTAATTTTGAAAATTCCTTCTTCCAAATCAGATTTTTTTTTTTATTTCGAAATTTTTTTTTTTTCAAGCACAGATTTTTCAGAATTTGAAACTTCCCTCTTCCAAATTTTGGAAAAAAAGAGTTATATTTATGAATTATAATAGAAAATGTTGTAAATAAATATAAATCTGACTTTGAACCGGAAATAATTTTGTAAATGAATTATAATTTTGTCTTGTAACAGCTATTTTTTGACGTAACACCGAAAATCTATTAAAAAAATTTTAATTCAGATTTCTAAAAAGAGAATTTACAAAAATAATCCCTGATCCAGGTCAGAATTTTCCTTTTTGAAATTTTATAAAAAATAAATTACTACATTTATGAATTATAATAGAAAATTTGGTAAAAATATAATTCTGATTTGTAACGGAAAATTTTTTTAATAAATTTAATTGTGATTTAGATTTTTAGAAGAAGGGAACTTAAAAAAATCCCTGTTCCAAGTCAAAATTCGTCACAATTTAAAAATTCCCTCTTCCAAATTTTGGAAAAAGAGAATTATATTTCTGAATTACAATAGAGAATTTTGTAAATAAATATAAATCTGACTTTGAACCGAGAATAATTTTGAAAATAGATTATAATTTTGTCTTGGAACAGTTAATTTTTGACGTAACACGAGAAATTTTTGAAAATAATTTTAATTATGATTAATAAGAAGGGAATTTATAAAAAAAATACCTGATGAATGTCAGAATTTGTCTGATTTTGAAAATTTCTTGTTCCAAATCAGATAGTTTTAAATTTAAAAATTCTTTTTTTTCAAGTATAGATATTTCAGAATTTGAAACTTCCCTCTTCAAAATTTTATAAAAAGGGAATTAATATATTTCTGAATAACAATAAAAAATTTTGCAAATAAATATAAATCTGACCTGGAACAGAAAATAATTTTTTAAATGAATTATAATTTTTTCTTGGAACAGCTAATTTTTGACGTAACACCGAAGATTTTAAAAAATAATTCTAATTCTGATTACCTAATAAAAAGGAAATTGATTAAAAAAAAACTTGATCCATGACAGAATTTGTCTAATTTTGGAAATTCCTTCTTCCAAATCAGATTTTTTTTTTTATTTTAAAATTCTTTTTTTTTAAAGTACAGATTTTTCAGAATTTGAAATTTCCTGCTTCCAAATTTTGGAAAAAAGGGTTATATTTCTGAACGACAATAGAAAATTTGGTAAATAAATATAAATCTGGCTTGGATCCGGGAATAATTTTGGAAATGAATTATAATATTGTCATGGAACAGCTATTTTTTGACGTAACACGAAAAATTTTTGAAAATAATTTTAATTCAGATATCTAAAAAGAGAATTTACAAAAATAATCCCTAATCCATGTCAGAATTCTTTTGATTTTGAAAATTCCTTTTTCTGAATTAGACTTTTTTTTTAATTCAAAAATTTTTTTTCTTCAAATACAGATTTTTCAGAATTGGAAACTTCCCTCTTCGAAATTTTATAAAAAGAAAGTTACTACATTTATAAATTAGAATAGAAAATTTGGTGAAAATATAATTCTGACTTCGAACAGAAAATTTTTTAAATAAATTTAATTGTGATTTATATTTTTGAAATAAGGGAACTTTAAAAAATCTGTGTTCCAAGTCAAAATTCGTTACAATTTTAAAATTCCCCCTTCCAAATTTTGGAAAAAGAGAATTATATTTCTGAATTACAATAGAAAATTTTGTAAATAAATATAAATCTGACTTGGAATCGAAAATAATTTTGGAAATGAATTATAATTTTGTCTTGGAACAGCTAATTTTTGACGTAACACGAGAAATTTTTGAAAATAATTTTAATTCTGATTAATAAAAAGGGAATTTATAAAAAAATACCTGATCAATGACAGAATTTGTCTGATTTTGAACATTTCTTGTTCCAAATCAGATAGTTTTAAATTTAAAAATTCTTTTTTTTTTAAGTACAGATTTTTCAGAATTTGAAACTTCCCTCTTCGAAATTTTATAAAAAGGGAATTACTATATTTCTAAATTACAATAGAAAATTTTGTAAATAAATATAATTTTGACTTGGAACAGGTAATTTTTTAAATAAATTTAATTGTGATTTAGATTAAAGGTATTTAAAAAGAATTCCTATTCCAAGTCAGAATTTGTCACAATTTGAAAGTTTCCTCTTCCAAATTTTGGTAATAGAGAGTTATATTGCTGAATTACAATAGAAAATAATGTAAATAAACATATATCCATGACGGAGTTCGTCTGATTTTAACAATTTCTTATTCCAAATCACATTTTTTTTTATTAACAAATTTTTTTTTTTATTTAAAAATTCTTTTTTTTCTCAAGTACAGATTTTTCAGAATTTGAAATTTCCTCTTTGAAATTTTATAACAAGGGAATTACTAAATTTCTGAATTATAATAGAAAATTTTTTAAATAAATATAAATCTGACTTGAAACAAGAATTTAAAAAAAAATTTGATTGTAATTTAGATTCTTAGAAGAAGGGATTTTAAAAAACCCCTGTTCAAAGTCAGAATTCGTCAGAATTTGAAAATTCCCTTTTTCAAATTTTAAAAAAAGAGAATTATATTTCTGAATTACAATAGAAAATGTTGTAAATAAATATAAATCTCACTTGGAACAGAAAATAATTTTGGAAATTAATTATAGTTTTGTCTTTGAACAGCTAATTTTTGAAGTAACACGGAAAATTTTTAAAAATAATTTTAATCATGGTTAATTAGAAGGAATTTATAAAAATAATACCTGATCCATGACATTTTAAAAATTTTTAAATTCTTTTTTTTTCAAATACAGATTTTTCAGAATTTAAAACTTCCCTCTTCGAAATTTTATAAAAAGGGAATCGCTATACTTATAAATTACAATAGAAAATTTTGTAAATAAATATAAATCTCACTTGGAACAAAGAATAATTTTGAAAATGAATTACAATTTTATCTTGGAGCAGCTAATTTTTGAGGTAACGCAGGAAATGTTTAAAAATAATTTTAATTCTGATTGATAACAAGAGAATTTATAAAAAATACCTGATACATGACAGAATTGGTCTGATTTTGAAAGTTCCTTGTTCCAAATCAAATTTTTTTAAATTTAAAAATTCTTTTTTTTTTATTAAAAATTTTTTTTTTAATGTGCAATTTCTTTCTTTTTCATTTGAAAATTCTTTTTTTATTTAAAAATTCTTTTTTTTTTCATCAAGTACAGATTTTTCAGAATTTGAAACTTCCCTCTTCGAATTTTTATAAAAAGTGAATCACTATATTTTTTAATTACAATAGAAAATTTTGTAAATAAATATAAATCTGACTTGGGACAAAGAATATATTTGAAAATGAATTTTAATTTCGTCTTGGAGCAGCTAATTTTTGACGTAACACGGGAAATGTTTAAAAATATTTTTCATTCTGATTTGTAAAAAGGAATTTACAAAAAAAATCCCTGATCCATTTCAGAATTTGTCTGTCTTTGAAAAGTATTACTTCCAAATCAGATTGTCTTATTTTTAAAATTCTTTTCTTTTTTGCAAATGCAAATTTTTCAGAATTTGAAATTTCCCTCTTCGAAATTTTATAAAAAGGGAATTACTATATTTCTGAATTAGAATAGAAAATTTTGTAAATAAATATAATTCTGTCTTGGAACAGGTAATTTGTTTAATAAATTTAATTGTGATTTTAAAGTAAGGAATTAAAAAAAAATCCCTGTTCCAAGTCAGAATACATCACAATTTGAAAGTTCCCTCTTCCAAATTTCGGGAAAAGAAAGTTACATTTCTGAATTATAATAAAAAATTTTTTATTTTGTAAATAAATATAATTCTGACTCGGAACAGGGAATTCTCGAAATTATTTATAATTTTGTCATGGAACAGCTTATTTTTACATGTGACTTTGAAGCAAGGGATTTCCATCAAAAATTGATTGTAAAGAAGTAGGTAATTCAAGTGGGTAAATCCCAGAACAGATTATGCAAGAGCAGCTGTTTTTTTTTCCATTTATAACTGTATAAACTGTTATAACAGTATAGCCCTTTTTAAATCGAAAGTGTATTAAAGGTGATAGAGTTGAATAAAAAATATCATAGGAAAATCAGTATAAGAATAAATAATATTTAAATATTGAAAGCATTAATGGAAAAAATAGAAAAACTACAACTAAATTATTTATTTTGCATCCCTTTTTGAAAACATTCTTTTCTTAAAATTCTATTCATAAAAATTGATTTTTTTGAGTTTCTGTCTTTAAAGACTTTTTACAAATTTGCCAAACAAGGGACATTAAACCGTACACCTTGCTTCCGTTCTTTCAAGTTTGGCTTTTTGTCAACCCTACGGATAAAAAAATGTTGAGAGTATGTAAAAAATAATTTTTATTTTGCCAGAAAACGTGAATGAAATGTTTATTGTGGAGAAATAAGTATGAAAACTGGATAAAGCCCAGAAAAAATTACACAAGAGCAGCTAATTTTTTACTGTTTAACGTTTTATCATTAAAGAAAAAAGTTGGGCTAAATTTGAACATTTGTTAATACATAAATATAATGAAAATTTTGAACAGTTGGATTCTCTAAATTATTACAAAACTTAAGGTGCACTGCATAAACATTTATTATGGAATTTACCAAAAAATCAGTTTTTGTAATAACTCATAAAATTTCCCAATTCCTCAAAAAAAATTACGATTTTTGTTAAAAAATGAGTACTTTATCAACTAGGTGGGGTTTGTCCATTAATATTTTTATTCTTATAAAAATGTACACCCTTACTAATTCGAAAAAAATGACTGCGGTTAGAATTCGAACTTAATGTTTGATTAATAATTATTCGGAACTTGACCGCATTTCAAAAGTGTAGAACAATTACAATGAATCATTCCAACACATCCTTTCTTTTGAATTTCTAAATCTTAAAGGTTTTCGTTTCCCGCATATTCCGAGAAGATTACGTTTTATGTGTCACAAAAATTTCTTACATTATTATCGAATCTTCCGTTTTGGAGAAAATATTTATCGAATTATTATCAATCTTCAGTGGGGTTTACCTCCCATTTAGTTATAGTGAAAGTTATCTTAATCCTAATCAGAAAAACAATTAATCATGATCTCATGATAAAATAAACTCCAACATTAATTTAATCTTAACTGGAATACTTCAATTTTCAAACAAGAAGATTAATTTTGAAACGAGAAAATTAATTTTCTGCTTAAAAATACCATTTTAAAAAAAAAATCAATGAATTTTCAATGAAATAGTAGAAAAATAAAATAAAATAAAAAATAAAATAGACAAATTTTCAACCAAAGAGTTGAATTTTGAACTAGCAAAGATTAATTATCACCAAAAATGGAATACTTAAATTTTCAGGTAAAAAAATTAATTTTCAAACAAACTGATAGAGTTTTCAACTGAAATAATTAAATTTACAATTAAAAAATGATAACTTTCAATAAAATAAAACGAATTTAAAAAAAGTTACATTTTCAACCAAAGTGATGAATTTTGGACTGAAATTATGACTTTTTAACTCGTATAGTTGAATTTTCAACCAAAAATCTTATTTTCAGCACAGAAGATTAATTTCTACCAAAAAACACGAATTTTTAACTAAAAAAGATAAAGTTGTCAATAAAAAAATTAACAGTTAAATATTCAATTAAAAAAAATAATATTCAACCAAAGAGAGGAATTATCAACTAAAATTATGAAATCTTTATTTGGAATAGTTACATTTGCAGTTTAAAAAAAAATGGTAAACCAAAAAAAACTCATTTTCAAAAAGATAGTTACAATTTTAAACAAAGTGATGAATTTTTAACTAAAATTATGAATAAATGAATTTTCAACTAAAAAAATAAATTTTCAACCAAATAGTTTAATATTTTGAACTAATAAAGATTAATTTTCAACAAAAAAATAAAATAACTAAATTTTCAGCTAAAAAAATTAATTTTCAACCAAACTGATAAAATTCTAACTAAAATGATAAATCTTTAATAAATTTTCAACAAAATAGTTACATTTTCATCAAAAAAATTAATTTTCAGCCAAAGAAAAAACGAATTTTCAATACAATAGCTCATGTTTCAACCAGAGATAAATTTCCAATTAAAATGATGAATCTTCAAAAAAAAATATATTTCCAACAAAAAAATTCATTTTTGACAAAGAGTCTTTTAGCCACGTAATTAAATTTTTATTCCAAAAAATATGAATTCTGAACGAAAAATATAGTAATTGATATTTCAACCAAAAAAGATTAATTTTCCACCAAAGAGAACAAATTTTCAGCAAAATACATGAATTTTCAACCAGAAACTTGAATTTTAAACTAAAAACGATTAATTTTCAACCATAAATAAAATATTTAATTTTCATTTAAAAAAATTAATTGCAATTTTTAAAAAATTAATTGTCAACAAAATAATTAAATACAGTAATATTAAGCTACTTTTACAAATGAAGAATCATTTTCATTCAATTTTATATGGCTATTAAAAAAAATGAGCATGCTTTCAAAAAAATCCCCTGACTTAAAAAATGTCCTAGCATTTCCAGGGTTTTCCGGGTATATAAAAATTTCCTGACAGTACCAGGTTTTTGATATTGTTCAGATAGGGTAGAGACTATTTTCACTATCTTCAAAGTAATTATTTGATAACTTATTTCGTCTGAAAGAATAAACAAAAATATTAAAAAATGAATGAAAATTTACAAAAAGAAATTTTTCTATCAAAAAATGCACAAATTTATTTATTAATAATTGATTCATTGAACAGGAAATGACGGAATATGAGCAGGGTATAAAAACCGACTGGCTCACTTGATTCATAGTAAAATCCTCTTATCGCCAATTACATCAGATAAAAATATTGAAAGTCACGTCATGAAAAAATCCCATTTCACACTCTACGGAACTTTGATGAATAAATCGTTTTTTCCTACGAAATTTCTTTAGAATAATTAATTTTCCTACTGACACAATAAATGCATCAAAGTTTAACATTTTTTCTTCCGCACCTATTTCTTTGTACTATTATTAATTATAGTTGCAAATTTATCGATATCAATGCGATGTCAATAAATATTACAAGTTCAGTTATAATTTATATATTAACATGTTCCAGAATTCCTTGCCTGATGAGCGTTTCACATTCTGCTCTCGGTAGCAAATGATGGGTATTTTTTTTCAAATTCACTATTTCACCATCGAACTCGAATCTTCCATAATCGACTAGACAGCGAACCTAAAAAAAAGTTGAATATGAATTAAAGTTGAAATTATATTTCAATCATTATTCTTTTCTTCGAATTGAAATTTGGATTCTATTGATAAAGGTCCATGTATAAATAATGTAACAGTTTTTTTTTTGGGAGGGGGATCGATAGTGTTACGTAATTCCAAGAAATATTCAAAAAATTAAAAAAATTTCAAGGGATTTCAAAATATTGCAAGAATTTTGAGAGATTTTCAATATTTCAAGGTATTTTCAAAGATTTTCAAGAATTTAAGAAATTGTAGGATATTTTAAAAGATTTCAAGAAATTCCAATAGATTTCAGTAATTTGAAGATATTTCAAAGCATTTAAAAAAGATTTTAGCGTATTTTGAAAGATCCCAAAGAATTTTCAATAGCTTTACAAAATTTCAATGTATTATGAAAGATTTTAAAGAATTAAAAAAATGTTAGGATATTTTTTTAATTAGAGGTATTTCAAAAGAATTAAAAAAATTTTAGAATATTTTAAAAGATTCCAAGAAATTTCAATGGATTTCAATAATTTAAAGAAATTTCAGAGGATTTTAAACATTTTAGTGCATTTTAAAAGATTCCAAGAAATTTTTCAAATATTTCAAGAGATTTTAATAGATTTCAAGAGATTTCAAAAGATTTTAAATATTTTAGGGCATTTTAAAATATTCTAATGCATTTTCAAAATCTGAAAGAAATTTCAAGAGATTTTCAATATTTCAAGGCAAAGGGAAACTTTCAAGGTATTTCCAAAGATTTTAAAGAATTAAAATAATTGTAGGACATTTTAAAAGATTGCAAGGAATTTCAATAGATTTCAAGAAATTTCAAAGGGTTTTTAGAGATTTTAGGTTGATTTTATGGTACTTGAAAAGATTCCAAGGAATTTTGAAAATCTTAAAAAAATTTCAAGAGATTTCAAACCATTATAAGGATTTGGAGAAATTTCCAATATTTCATTTAATATTAAATATTTTAAAACATTTAGAGAAATTCCACTATATTTGGAGAATTTTAAGATATTTCAATATTATAAAACATTACAAGGAATTTTTAAACGCTTTGAAAAATTACAATAGATTTTCAATATTTCAAGGCAGAGTGAAACTTTCAAGGTATTTCTAAAGATTTTGAAAAATTAAAAAATTGTAGGACATTTAAAAAGATTTCAAGGTGTTTTAATAGATTTCAAGAGCCTGAAGAAATTTCCAGATATTTCAAAAAAGTTTAAAGATTTAAGAGTACCTCAAAAGATTCCAAGAAATTTTTTAAATCTTTAAAAAATTTCAAGAGATTTTCAATATTTCAAGGCAGAGGGAAACTTTCAAGGTATTTCCAAAGATTTTAAAGAATTTTAAAAATTGTAGGCGATTTTAAAAGATATCAAAGAGTTTCAATAGATTTCAAGAATTTGAAGAAAAATAAAGGGATTTCAAATGGTTTTAAAGATTTTAAGTTGATTTAAGATTCCAAGGAATTTTCCAAAGCTTTAAAAAATTTTAAGGTATGTCAAAACATTGCAACGATTTGGAGAGTTTGTTCATATTTCAAGGTATTTACAAAAATGTTAAAGAAATTATAAAATTGCAGGATATTTTGAAAGATTCCAAAGAATTACTACAGATTTTGAAAGTTTAAAGAAATTTTAAAAGATTTTAAAGGATAAAGTCAGGATAAAATTTTAGAGGATAAAAAAAATAAAAGGATAAAAAAATAAAGGATACAATTTGGAAGATTTTAGGGTACTTTAAAAGAATCCAAGGAATTTTCAAAAGCTTTAAAAAATTTCAAGCGATTTAAACCATTGACAGGATTTTGAGTAAGTTTCAATATTACAAGGTATTTCCGAAGATTTTTAAGAATTAATATTTAATTAAACATTTAATATTTTAACTCATTCGGAGGAATTCCAATATATTTCAAGAATTTGAAGATATTTAAATATCTTGGAAAATTCCAAGGAATTTTCAAAAACTTTAAATAAATTCAATAGATTTTCAATATTTCAAAACAGAGAGAAGTTTTCAGGGTATTTCCAAAGATTTTAAAAAATTAAAAAAATGGTAGGACATTTTTAAAATATTCCAAAGAATTTCAATAGATTTCAAGAATGTGAAGAGATTTCAAAGGATTTAAAAGATTTCAGGATATTTTAAGATTCCAAAGAATTTTCAAAAGATTAAAAAAATTATAAGGGATTTCAAAACTTTACAAGGATTTTGAGAGATTTTCAATATTTCAAATAATTTCGAAGAATTTTTAACATTTTCAAAAAATGTAGGATAATTTATAAGATTCAAAGGAATTTGAATGGATTTCAAGAATTTCAAGATATTTCAAACCATTTGAAAGATTTTAAGGTGTTTTAAAAGATCCCAAGGAATTTTCAATATCTTTAAAAAATTGCAATGTATTTTGACAGATTTTAAATAATTTTAATGATTTTAGGATATTTAAAAAGATTTAAAGGGATCTCAGAAAATTAAAAAATTGTATGATATTTTAATAGATTCCAAGAAATTTCAATAGATTTTAAGAATTTAAAGATTTGAAGAGATTTCAAAGGACTTACAAAATTTTAGGGTACTTTAAGATTCCAAGGAATTTTCAAAAAATTAAAAAAATTGCAAGGGATTTCAAAATATTAAAAGGATTTTGAGAGATTTTTAATATTTCAAGGTATTTTTAAAGATTTTCAAGAACTTGAGAAATTGTAGGATATTTTAAAAGATTTGAAGAAATTCCAATAGATTTCAATAATTTGAAGATATTTCAAAGCATTTAAAAAAGATTTTAGCGTATTTTAAAAGATCCCAAAGAATTTTAAATAGCTTTACAAAATTTTAATTTATTTCGGAAGATTTTGGAGAATTAAAAAAATTTGAGGATATTTTGAGATTTAAAGGTATTTCAAGAAATTAAAAAATTGTAGAATATTTTAAAAGATATCAAAAAATTTCAATAGATTTCAAGAATTTGAAGAGACTTCAAGGAATTTTAAAAGATTTTAAAGATTTTAGGGTATTTTATGGTATTTTTAAAGATTCCAAGGAATTTTTAAAAGCTCGAAAAAATTTCAAAGGGTTTCGAATCGTTGCAAGGATTTGGAAAAATTTTCAATATTACAAGGTATTTTCACAAATTCAAAAGAATTAAAAAATTTTTGGAATGTTTCAAAAGATTCACAGAAATTTCGATGGATTTCAGTAATTTGAAGAAATTTCAGAGGATTTTAAAGATTTTAGTGCATTTTAAAAGTTTCCAAGAAATTTTAATAGATTTCAAGAGATTTCAAAAGATTTTAAATATTTTAGGTCATTTTAAAAGATTCTAATGAATTTTCAAAAGCTGAAAAAAATTTCAAGACATTTCCAATATTTCAAGGCGGAGGGAAACTTTCAAGGTATTTCCAAAGATTTTAAAGATTAAAAAAAATTGTAGAACATTTAAAAAGATTCCAAGGAATTTCAATAGATTTCAAGAAATTTCAAAGGGTTTTTAGAGATTTTAAGTTGATTTAAGATTTCAAGGAAATTTCAAAAGAGTTGAAAATTTCAAGCAATTTCAAACTATTGCAAGGATTTGAAAATATTTTCAATATTTCAAGGTATTTCCAAAAATTTTAAAGAATTATAAAAAGTGTAGGATATTTTAAACGATTCCAGAGCATTACAAAAGATTTTAAGAGTTTGATGAAATTTTAAGAGTTTTTTTAATGATATTAAAGATTTTAGGGTACTTGAAAAGATTCCAAGGAATTTTGAAAATCTTTAAAAAAATTCAAGCGATTTCAAACCATTGTAAGAATTTGGAGAAATTTCCAATATTTCATTAAATATTTAATATTTTAAAACATTCGAAGGAATTCCACTATATTTGGAGAATTCTAAGATACTTCAATATTTTAAAACATTACAAGGAATTTTCAAACTCTCTGAAAAATTTCAATAGATTTTCAATATTTCAAGGCAGAGAGAAACTTTCAGAGTATTTCCAAAGATTTTGAAGAATTAAAAAATTGTAGGACATTTAAAAAGATTTCAAGGTGTTTCAATAGATTTGAAGAAATTTAAAGAGAATTGAAAGGATTTCAAAAATTGTACGAAATTTAAAAGATTCCAAGGATTTTTCAAAAGCTTAAAAAATGTCAAGGGATTTTAAAAGATTTGAAATTATTTAGGGTATTTTAAAGCATTTCAAGAATTTTTCAAAAAATTTGAAAAATTGCAAGGAATTGCATCAAATTTCGAAAAATTTGGAAGGATTTTAAAGAACATATAATGATTTAGGATATTTTAAGAAATTCCGAAGGACTCTTAAGGGGATTAAAACGACTCGGGTTTTCGCTACATCCAATACGTGAACGAGGATGCATTGTTTAATGCAATATTTAAACCACATAATCTAAAAGCAATTTCACTCGCGGGACCAGAGCGATTTTTTCAAAAAATGTTCTTGTTTTTTTTTTTTATAATTGAAAATTGGGTGCCTTTTTGCGCCTGTGAAATGCAACGCGCTAGCTAACAATGTATGCCGGGCTTCAGTCAACCGGTTAGTTTCAGACCGAT
>JAUELO010000330.1:3051336-3066917 GCA_032357855.1 Amphibolips quercusostensackenii
TTTAACAAGAGAGATTAACTTTTAACCAAGTACCTAATTTTATTCCCAACCTAAAAGATAAATTTTCAACCAAGAAGTTTGATTTCTACCAAAAAAGACGAATTTTTAACTGAAAAATATCATTGTTCAACTAAAAATTAATTAATTGAATTTTGAGTCAAAAAATAAATGTTCAACAAAAGAAATAAGTTTTTAATTAATATCATGGAATATTTAACTGATATAATAGCAGAGTTATATTTTCAATTTTAAAAAAATAAACCGAAATGGAAACAAATTTTTAACAAACAAATTAAATTTCAACTAAATTGTAAATCTCTTACTAGAATAGTTGAATTTCAAACTGAAAGGTCAATTTTCAACTGAGATGATGGATATTTAAATGAAATCATTTAATTTTTTACTAAAAAGCTGAATTTTCAACCAAGAAGATATTAATTTATACAAAGTAAGACCAATTTTTAGCTAAAAAATAATTTTCAATAATTAAAAAGTTAAAATAATTTTTAACAATAGAGTTACTCTTTTAACCAAGTAATTTTATTTCAACATAGCAGATGAATTTTCAAATAAAATGATAAATATTTAACTGGAATACTTGAATTTTCAACCAAGAAGAATTTTTAGATGAAAAGATTAACTTTCAAAGAAGAAGATAATTCTATATTAAAAAATCGATTTATTTAAACAAAATACGTGTATTTTCAACAATATAGTTGAATTTGTTATTAAAAAGGCCAACTTTCATTCAAATTGTTGAATTTTTAACTAGAAAGATCGATTTTCAACTATAAAATGGAACAGTTAAATTTTTAGTAAAAGAAATTAATTTTCAACCAAACTAAGGAATTTTCAACTGAAATTATAAATCTCCAACTGGAACAGTTGAAATTTTTATGAAAAAGAGGAAGTTTCAAACATTAAGATTAATTTTCTATTAAAAAGGCAAATTTTCCACAAAGTACATAAATTTTCAAACAAATAGTTGATTTGTTAAGTAACAAAATGTTACTTTTCAACCAAATAGTAGAAATTTAATTAAAAAAGAGATAAATTTTTTATTTAAAATCAAACAGAAATCTATTTTCTTATGAGAAAATATTTTATGCTAAAAAAGAATGAATAAGATTTACAATGAAAAAACAAACTTCTAAGCTACCTTACTTTTTGGATCATTAGAAACAAAAATAGCAATTAAAAAACGAGGAAGAAAATAAATTTTCAACCAAAAATAGAATAATTAAAATTTTCTCTTAAAAATTTAATTATTCACAAAAAAACGTATTTTCAGCAAAATAGTTGAATTTTCTGCTGGAATAGTAAAATTTTTAGATAAAAAAATTGATTTTTAACAAAGTATTAGTTACATTTTCAACCAGAGTTGAATTTTCAATTAAAATGATTAATTTTCAATAAAAAAATTAATTTTCAATAAACGAGTTTAAGTTTGAACAAAGTAGTTGAATTTTTAAGTAAGCAAATGGATCCGTAACTTAATAAACACATTTATATGTCCAGCGACTGTAGCCAAAGTAGAAATCACTTTTATAAATTGACAAAAATTATTAAAATAATGTAAACTTGAATTTTACTGCGATCAGAAGTGAATTCCCGGTTTTTAGCGATGCCACTATTTCTTCATTTTTCCTTTAACCTTTAAGTGTGGACGTGCGGTATCACAGACCGCACCATTGTTCTAATATGTACCCCCCCCCCCCCGCAAGATGTGACACAAACAGACTTGAGCTTGATACGGGTACACGCGACTGTCCCAGAAAAATTTTACGTCTCGATTATTCCTCATTTGAGCAAAAAGTGACAAATTAGTATAGACGCATGGAAGTGCGGTCTCTCAGACCGCACCGTGCTTCTGTTATGTGGGTCCCTCCCCCTACTGGTGTAAAAGATAATTAATAATAAAAGTTGATAAATTTCATTCATTTTTTACTTATTCAATTGCCCACTCATATACTTGTATAAGTTAAATAACAAAAACTTCTTTACTTATTTAATTATGTATAAATAAATGTGCAACAAATAAATGACGTCCATACTTGAAAGGTTGAAAATATTTTCGAAATTCTTCGTTGATTGGCAGTGTTTGATAGTAATGCGTTACGCAGAAAAGTACATTTTTTTAGTAACAATAACGGTAGCGCGCTACTTAATTATTTTAAAAAGTAACTTTAATGTAAAGTAACATACGTTACAAACAAAAATTATCATAATTTGAACAATGTTTATAATCTTTTAACAATTTTACATTATGTTAGTGTATTTCGTCGGAAATTAGTATTTTTAATTTAAAAAATATACATATTTCAAAGATTCCCAATTTTCAAGAATTTTAGGCTATGTTGGTGCTTTCCATCAGAAATCGGGATTTTTAGTAAAAAAGCATTACATTTGAAAAAAGTAAAAAAAAATGACGTACAATTTAGGTTAAACTAACGGTTTTCAAAATATATTTTAAAGAATATTAACCATTTTTAAACAGGTTCAAGTTATATATCGACATTTTTCACTTGAAGTTGGTTATTTTATACAAAAATCATCAGATTGCGAAGATTTACAATTCTAAACAATTTTATGTTATGTAATGTTAGTGTTTTTCGTCGGAAATTACTAGTAATGTTACCAAAAAATTATTATATTTGAAAGAATATTTATTATTTACAATTTTTCAACAAATTTATGTTATGTTGGTGTATTTCATCTGAAATTGGTATTTTGAACCAAAAATAATTAATTTGATTCCAATAAATTTTTGTTTAAAATATTAACATTTGCAAGCTTGAACAATTTCAGATTATGTCAGTGTTTTTCGTTGGAAATAGACATTTTTATTACAAAATCATTAGATATCAAAGAAGATTCATAATTCTTTAATAATTTTAAGTTGCGTTGGCATTTTATATCAAAAATCAATTCTTATTGTTAAAATATTTCGTTTGAGTGATAAACTTTTTGAAAAATTAGTTTTAATAATAGGAAAATAAATTCTATGCAAATTTTGTTGTTTAGAATTAATAATAGTGTAAAATAAAAACAATTTACAGATTAATAATGTAAAATTCCTCAGCAACTTATATTAATTAAAATATAATTGTAAGGTTTGAAACACTAACTATTTGAAGCTTTTGGAAATTTAAAATGACGTATTAAAAATTTAATTAAAAAAGGAACGCCAAGGTAACGCGTTACAATTTCGTAACGGAAACGCGTTACTTTTTACTAGTAACATGTCTTTTAATTTCATCTATTCTTAATTTTCTGAGCTTCTAATTGGGGGCGACTGGAAAATCCCGAAAAATAAAATTCACGAACTGGGAAATTCTCGAATAATAACATTCCTGAATAATGAAATTTCCAAACAATACAAGTCCCGAATGATAAAATTCACAAATTAGAAAATTCCTGAAAAATAAAATTCCCGAATTGGAAAATTCCCGAATAATAAAATTCCGGACAGTTTATAATAGTATCGAATTTTAGAATTCCTGAATAATAAAATACCCGACAGAGCATTTCGGAATCATAAAATATTTGAACTAGAAAATTGCCGATTTATAAAATACTGAATTCAAACAATTATTTTTTTTAATGAATATTATTAATTTATTTTAAATATAATCAAAGATTTTTACTTTAAAAAATTATTTTTAATTTTTAAAGTATCTCAAATTATTGTTTGTTGTTCTTTTCAATTGTTTAAATTCAAGAATTTTCTAGTTCGGATATTAAATAATTCGTCAATTTTCTGTCGGGAATTTTATTATGCAGGAATTTTAAATTCAGTAATATTATAAACTGTCGGGAATTTTATTATTCTGGAATTTTCCCACTTGGAAATTTCATGATTTGGAAATTTTATTATTCTGGAATTTCATTATTCGGGGATTTTGCAATTCGGGAATTCCACAGTGTTGGGAATTTTAATTTTCAGGATTTTTCAGGCGCCCCTCTAACTGTTAGAAATTTTCAACTTTTTAAATCAAAATCTTTTTAAATTGTACTATTTTAATTTTCAGCACTTATTGGTTAAGCATTTTAAAGTTAAAAATATTCAGAATTGGTCTGCCAATAAAATACGTTTTTTTTGTATGGTGACAATAAGGACACATGTATTTCTTTTTAAATCTTAAACATAACATTAGTTTCTTTGATCATTTTACTTTAAAAAACATGCAATTTTTGAGATGTTACAGTTTTTCTTGTTTCATTTTATCCATTTTTTCCCCTCTTGAAAAATCCACAAAAAAATATAAAAGAGTGGAAAAGTTATTCCAATTTGTTAAAAAAAAAGTTCTCAAATATCCCACAATTTTTTCTGAAATTTTTGGAATAATTGGTACTAATACAGTCTACTTACTATCAATTTTCCATTTAGTACTTTTTCGTTTTTCTGGAGAAAATAATTATTTTTGATTTGTTTTTTCAAATCCTTGCCCTTCTTGTAATTTTTGTCATTTTAAGGTTTTTCTCATTCCATTTTGTCAAGTTTTTCACTTTTACGAAACCGATGATATAAGAATCTATTATTCCTAAAAATTTCAGAAAATTTTTTTTTGTTTCTTCAAAAAATGAAAATAACTTTACCATTTTTCATCCTTTCTTTGTTTGTCTCATCGTTTTCGACGGAATGAAACAAATTTGACAAACTAGACCAGGAAAAACATAAAAATCTAAAAAATTCCAAAAAGGGCAAGGTTTTGAAAAAAATCAAAAATGTTTTTCTTCGGAAACCCATAAAAATATAAAGCAGAAAATTTACGGCGAGTAAACTAACCTATTATTCATAAAAATTTCAAACTAGCAAAAAACTCACTTCACTCTTTATATTTCAAAATATTCGTTAAAAATCGTAAAAAATGTCATTCTGTTTGTTAAAAAAAAAATACATGTCTCCTTATTTTCAACGTACAAAAGCATATTTCATTGACAAGCTAATCCTGAATGAAATTGAAAGAGTTTTAGAATCAGTAATTTGATTTAATCACATTTTAAAGTATAAAATATTAAATTAGAACCGTTTAAAACTATAAAATCTTAAAAATTAACCATTTTATTACAGAATAGATCAGTGCCAAATTCAACAATTCTTGATTTTAAATGATTTCAAGTTTAAGCAATGTTAAATAAAAGCGTTAATCTTTTATCAATATCAAAAATTTAAATGACTTCTGTTTTGAAAATTAGTTAAAATTAAAAATCCTTCCCAATCAATAAAACTTCAAATAGAAAAGTTTCAACTTTAGAAAACAACGAAATTGAAATTAAACGGAACAGTAAATTGAAATTTTTCGATTTTGCATTAAGCTAAATTTACAGGAAAAAACCAAAACCTAGACATGATTCCAAATTGAAAAACCTTTAAATGAACAAAATTTGTAATTCGGGTAACTCAAATTCCGAATCATAATGCATGTAAACTATTTCATTGAAGAACAACTATAATATTGTTATCCATAAAATTGGAATTTAATTTATTTTAAAATAATTCAAAGTATTAAGAAATTGCTGGCATTTAAAAACACTACAAAATTATTTGAACCCTTTTAGATTAAAAAAATTTATTTCAAATTAAAGAATTATTGGTAGTTGACATTTTCGTAATTTAAATCCTTGTAAATTTAATTATTTCAAATACAATTATTAATAGTGATTGGACAGTTAAAAATTGAAAACTTTAGTAGCTGAGAAATTTGAAGCTTGAAGCCTTCAATACTGAAAAAACTGAATTTTCAAAATTGTAGCATTTTATTTCAAATTAAATACATACTATTTCTATGGAATAATTATTAATGCATTCATTTTAGTAAAATTTTTATTAAATGATAACAAAATATCAAATTAGCACTTCTACAAATTGAGTTTAGAATTTACGGTGTAAATTCCGGAGTAGCACATCTGTAAACTTTTCTTGAATTTAAAGTTTAAAAAATCAAACATTCTAGAAATGTAAAATACCTCCATAAAATGTAAAATTATTAATAGTTAAAAAAATTCATTAGACTATTTTGCTAAAAAACAATGTTGATGTTATACAGTTATTATACTTCGAATAAAAAATATACTAACGCATCAGCCAAATTTGCTTGATAAAGGGTGTGGATTTCACTCAGAACACCACGGAATACATGATCCTGGAAAAATGAAGATTGAATTAAAAAAATATAATAATGAGATATAAGTTAGTGTCGAGTATCTAGTTTAGCTCAAGGCCACGGTGAAAATTTGGGTAAAAGTTGGAAATCTCGATGAAAAATTTGGAAATTTGCCAGGAAGCTTTCAAATCATAAACGAATATTATTTAAATATTTATATTCATGGTATCTACTAATTTTCGACCACCAAATTCCCGGGTATTTCCCAAGTTGTAAATATCAAATTATGAAATTTTTTTTTTTATAAACATACCTTTGGTTAATTATTTTTTGTATTCTAATTGGAAAAAATTCTTAGATATAATTCTTACTTTCTTTCATATTACCGATTGAGCATTGTTTAATTATTGAAAAGTGACTATAATAAACTATTTTTAATCTTTTATTAGAAAAGTTTAATTGTAATTCATGTGTTTAAAACATAGTTAACGTAAAATTCAATTAAAGTAAATAATTTGTATGATGGTTATTTGTAATCACTTTTCAATAATTAATCAATATTAGTCGTTAATGCCAAAAAAATTAAAAAATGTATCTAAGAATTATTTACCAATTATAATACCAAAAATAATTAACCAAAGATGTGTTTATAAAAAACAATAATTGTGATGTTACTAAATCTATGCAAATAATTAAGGCGTTGAAATTATATTATATATTCCACGTGTCTAAACAAATGTTAGAATAAATAACTTAAGAGCAAAACTTAGAAATATTTCATTTCTAGCTTATATTTTAAAAAATGCAAAAAAGAATTTTCAACCAATCTTGATTTCATAGTCGCAAAGAACCTACAAGATTATTACAAAATATGACTATTTTATATGACATGATTTGTAAAATAAAACATAGGGTTTACTTTAAAAAATTATTTTTTTTAAAACATTTAAAAAATTATGAAAGGTTTCAAATTGAAAAGGTTTTGCGGAAAAAAGTAGAATATTATAATAATTAATAGTTATTTTTTATTATATCTCTTAGAGCACACTATTTGTTCATAACTTCAACATTGTTCTGAATTGTTATAAAATTTGGAAATAATATAGTTTCTGAATCATTTTTGTTTATAACATTTAGTACAATTGAAACAATAAAAATTCAAATTTATTTGTCTTTTTATCACAATTAATACAAAATATCACATCTTTGAAAACTTAAAATATAATTTCCGGATTGAATTTTTATACCCGGATAGTTCCCGATTTTATTTTATTTCCCAAATTGAACTTAAGAATTGTACGATTCAAAATTAAAATGTTTATAATTCTCCAGTTTCCAATTTAATTTTCAAATGTATAAATTATGCAAAAATAATACAATAAATCATAGTATTTAATATTCTGTAAGCTTGAGTTTCAATTATTTATAATGAAGTAAATTGCGATTCATAATCTAATTTATTTTAAAGAAAAGAGTACAAAATGAAGAAAATTGCGAAATGTTGAAAATTTACCATACTGAAAAGTTTAAAAAGTTGCAAATTAAAAAATATTATTCCTGAAGGATACACACTTTATTTAAAAAATAATTTAGTTTAGATCATGGAAACTTGTGAATTTGAAAGTTTAAATTTAAAATTTGTGTAAGTTAAAAAATTCGGAGATTTCGAATATTTTATAAAATTTCGAATCATAAAAATGATAAATTTTATGAAAGATAATACTTTTCACTTAGAATAGGGAATTTTTCAAAAGAATTACAATTCTGGTTTGGAACAGTGAATTTTCTAAAAAAAATTACAATTCTGTATTTGAGCTGAGAATAAATAATTTATTATAAAAAAATTACACAAATAATGATAATTTTGTAAATAAATGTAACTCTGATTTAGAGCAGAGAATTTTCAAAAATAATTGAATTGAGACTTAATATCAGGAATTTTCTGAAAGAATTAAAGTTCTGAGTTTGGAGGGACGACTGAAAAATACCGAAAAATAAAATTCCCGAATGGGAAGATTTCTGAATCATAAAATTCCCGAACAATAAAATTTTCGAAAAACAAAATTTTTGAATTGAAAAATTCCATAATAGTAAAATTCCCGAATAATAATATCCCCGATAGAAAATGGCCGAATCATAAAATATACGAACTAGAAAATTCCCGAATTTTAACAATTAATTCTTTAAAAATAAATATTATTTATTCATTAAATACACAATGAAAAAATATTTATATTAAAATATATTTTTAAAATTCAAAGTTTCTGAAACAATTTTTTGAATTTAAAATAACAGTAATTTAAAAAAAATTTTATCCAGAAATATATATTTCTTAATTATTATTATTTTTAATGTAAATAATACTTTAAGAAACTTTAAGCAGTAAAAATAATTTTGTTGATAAAAATACTTGATTATTGTAATTTTGTTAAATGCATAATATTTATAAAAAAATGTTGTTAATTGTTGAACTCGGGAATTTATTAGTTCGGACGTTTTATAATTCGGAAATTTTCCGCAGGAATTTTAAAATTCGGTAATCATATAAACTGTCGAGGATTTTATTATTCGGGAATTTTCCAATTCAGTAATATCATAAACCGGCCGGGAATTTTATTTTTCGGGAATTTTCTAACTTGGGAATTTTATTATTCTAAAATTTTATAACCCGTGAATTTTATTGTTCGGGAATTTTCCAACTTGAGAATTTTATTATTCGGAAATTTTATTATTCGGGAATTCTACAGTGTCAAAAATTTTATTTTTCGCGATTTTTCAGTTGACATGGAACACGAAATTTTAGAAAATAGTCTTAATTCTAAATCTTTTTTTTCCAAATAGAAGTTGGCCAAAATTTGAAATTTCATTCTTCCAAATTTAAAAAAAAAGGGATTTACTATACTTATGAATTAAAATAGAAAATGTTGTGAATAAATATATTTCTTAGTTGGAACAAGAAATTTTCGGGAATAAATGTAATTGTGAGTTAGAACGGCAATTTTGAAAAAGAATTTTAATTCTGACAGTGGAAGGGAATTCAAAAAAACCCCGTTCCAAGTCAGAATTCGTCACAATTCGAAACTTCCCTCTCCAAAATTTAGTAAATAAATATAATTCTCACTTGGTATAGGGAATTTACTAAAAGAATAACAATTCTGTGTCTAAACTGGGAATAAATAAGATAAATATTTTAAAAAATTCCGTGATGTATGACAATTTTGGCTTTGGAACATAGAATTTTGTGAAAAATTATAATTTTGTCTTGGATCAGCTAATTTTTTAACCGGAAAGGGGAATTTTTGAATATAATATTAATTCTGACTTCCAAAAAAAAGTGAATTACAAAAGAAATATCTGTCCTAAGACGGTATTTTTCAGATTTTGAAACTTTCTTGTTCTAAATCAGATCTTTTTTAAATTTTCTATTTTTTTTTTGCAAATAAAAATTTGCCAGAATTTGAAATTTTTCTCTTTTAAATTTGAGAAAAAGGAAGTTACTATATTTTTGAATTATATTTGAAAATGTTGTAAAAAAATATAATTTTTAGTTGGAACAGGGAATTTTCGGGAATAAATTTAAATGTGACTCGGGAAAGTAAATTTCCGCAAAGAATGATTTTTTGACTTTGAAAAGAGAATTTTTGACATTGAACGGGAATTCAAGAAAATAATTTTAATTCTGATTTAGAAGAAGAGGATTAAAAAAAATCCCCATTCAAATTTAGAATTATAATTCTTTTTCAAATTCCTTCATCCGAATCAAAAATCTTTTAAAATGTTTAGAAATCCCTTTAAATATTTGAAAATTAATTGAAATGATTTAAATCTTTTGAATTTTTTTAAATAAGACGGGAATTTTTGAAAATAATTTTTATTCTGATTTAGAAGAAGGGAATATAAAAAATCCCTGTTCAAATTTAGAATTATAAATCTTTTTCAAAAATTCCTCTTCTAAATTAGAAATCTTTTCTTTGAAAATCGATTGAAATCATTCAAATCTTTTTAATTCATTTTAATTGAATGAAAATTTGTAAAATAATTTTAATTCTAATTTAGAAGAGGGGAAATAAAAAATCCCTGTTCAAATCCATAATTATAATTTTTTTAGCAAATTTTCTGTTACGAATAAGAGTTGTAATTCTTATGACCAAAAATTATCTGATGTTGCAAATCAGAATTACAATTCTTTTCCGAAATTCCCTCTTCAAAATCAGAACTGTTTTCAAATGTTTAGAAATCTCTTTAAATCTTTAAAAATCGCTTAAAATCATTCCAATCGTTAGAATACTTGAAAATTGACGTGGGAAAATTAACAAGTGACTACACATTTAAAAATTAAGCTTAAGAATTGTAAGATTTTAAATAAAAATGTTTACAATTTTTCAATTTTTAATTTAATTTTAAAATACATAGATTATACAAAAAGGAATACAATAAGTATTTTAAATTTGATATAACCTGTAATTTGAACTATTCAGAATGAAGCAAACACAAAATATAATTATCAAAATTGTTTACACAATCAATTAGTATAAAACATACATGAAAAATTATCACAAAAATCAACATAAAGTTCGATTTCCAATATCCAGAATCCAATAAATAAAAAAAATACCTGTTGACGAAAATTGCGAATTTAGTACATTTTCCAAACTGAAACGTTTAAAAGTAACAAAAATTTAACAATATCAAGTCTGAAGTGTACAGATTTTATTAACATTTTTTTATCCGCGGAATCATGGAAACTTTTGAATTGTAACGTTTAATAAATTTAAAACAAGTATAAAGTTAAAACCCTTTTTACTAGAATACTTTTTCAAGAATTGAATTTTTAACACAGGTAATAATGAAACTTTGAATCAATTTTATTAAAATGAAATTTTAAAGATATTCACTAAACAAAAGTTAATTTTCTTTATTTTGTTATCACTTTAAAAATTGGACTTTACGAAAAGTTTATACATGAGTTTATATAAAATATTTTCCGATACAATGAAGTATTTTTATAAAATGGGAAAAACTACAACATTTCTGACAGAAGGTCCAGATAATGAGGCAAATAAAACACGTCGTTGAAAGCGAAGAACTTGCTAAACATTATCAAGTAAAGACACTTGTTGATAAAAATCTATAGGTACGCTTAAAATAAACAATAAAAATACTCACATTGAACGGTTTTATATCATCGGAAAGTACTAATTCATTAATAAGTTTCAAACCCTCTTTTCCATACATTTTTCTCCGAAACTTCGAAAAAATTTTCTCACAAAAGTTAAATAAACTCCAAAAATTTTCTCACTAACTCCAAAAAAGCGACTGTATTCTTGAAAAACGGAAAACTCGAATGAAAATGAAAAATCTCAACCAATAGCGTCTGGATTCTGTTACAAAACGTTTTTCATTGGTTATTTTTCCATCAGCTGTGCCCAGTGCCGGATATGTCCGAAATGATACATCAATTTTGAGGTTATGTTCAGCATGTTTGTAAGTTAGTAGCCTGTCGGTATAAAAATATAAGTAAAATAAGCAGTTTGTTCCAAAATGTCCCTTTTTTGTCGCACTATATTTAGCAAATTAGAAAGATGTGTAAGCATAGCTTCACGATTTAGTACAGTTGCGGAAAATCAAGTGCCGCAAACAGAAAAAGTTGAGCCGATAATTTCCACGACGAAAGCCATCGAAAACGGCAAGTTTTTTCACGTGCCCAGACAAGTGTGGCTGGATTCTTTGAAAACGATTCCTGATAAAAAAATTGGCATTGTTTCTTTGCATCCTGATATTTTTGCTGCGCAGCCTCGTCTCGATATTATTCACGAAAATATCAGATGGCAGAGAATGTATAAATTTGTGGTACGTTGTCAATTTGTTTTTATCAGCAGGATATTATTTTTGTATACTTCTATTATTAATATTATTATGAGAATTGCTCAGATCGATTTATTATTTTTGACGGTAGACCTTTATTTACTTGCTGATTCAAGTCATAAATTATCAGGGTGACTAGATGGCTCGTTATTTAAAAAACTGGGTTTCTGCAAAATACCAATTTCGAAATTTCCTAAATTCCCGTGATCAATTTGTAATTTTCCTTGACAGTTATAAATATTTTTTTAGGATAAATTTTCAACCAAAGAAATTAATGTTTAACCAAAAAGATAAATTTTCAACCAATAAGATTAAGTTTTTACTGAAAAAGATCAATTCTTAACAAAATATATGTTTTTTAAACAAAATAGTTAAATATTTAACCGCAGAAATTTTCAACTAAAATGAGGAATCTTTAACCAAAAAAATAAACCTTTAACCAAGAAGATTAATTTTCTACCAAAAAAGACGAATATTCAATTAAAAAAGATCAATTTTCAACAAAAAAACGTGTAATTTTCAAGAAATTAGTTATATTTTTAACCATAAAGAAATTATTTTTTAATGATAATAAATAAGATTAATTTTCTACTAAAAAAGATTAGTTTTTAACAAAATATATGAATTTTCAACAAAATAGTTAAATATTTAACAGCAGAAATTTTCAAGTAAAATGAGGAATCTTTAACCAAAAAATAAATTTTAAACCAAGAAGATTAATTTTCTACCAAGAAAGACGAATTTTCAACAAAATATATGAATTTTCAAATGAAAAAGATCAATTTTGAAAGCAGAAAAATAATTTTCAATTAAGCCAGTTATATTTTTAACCAGAGAAATTAATTTTCAACGATAATGATGATTCTTCACTAAGAAAAATTATTTTCCAACCAAAATAAAGATTAATTTTCTACCAAAAAAGAGGAATTTTAAACAAAATACATAAACTTTCATCTAAAAAAGATAAGTTTTCAATCCAAAAGAAAATAAGTATATTTAGAGTAAATAAAAAGAGTTTTTAACCATAAAGAACGAATTTTTAAAGAATTTTCAACAAAGTGCATACATTTTCAACCAAATAGTTGAATTAAAAAATAACAAAAGTACATTTTCTATCACACACGGAGTAGTTACATTTTCAATTAAAAAAATTACATTTTAATAAAAAAAAGAATTTTTAATAAAATGGTTATATTTTTAACCAAAGAAATTAATTTTCAACTATAATGATAAATCTTCAATAAAAAAAAATTGAATTTTGAACCACAAAGATTAACTTTTTGCCAAAAAGGCGAATTTTTAACAAAATACATGCATTTTTAACTATAAAAGTTCAAATTTCAAATAAAAATAAAATAGTCATATTTTCAGTTAAAAAAATTAATTAATGACAAACCAAAAACAAATTTTCAACAAAATAGTTAAATTTTTAAACAAGGAAATTAATTTTCAACAAAATATATGAATTTAAAAATGAAAAAGATTAATTTTCAACCCAAAATGAAATAGTTATATATATAGTTGAAAAAATGTATTTTTAACAAAATATGTAGTTAAATTTTCAACCAAAAAAAAGGAATTTTTCACCAATAAAGAAAAGAATTTTCAACAAAATAGTTATATGTTTAACCAAAAAAAGGAATTTTCTACTATAATGATGAATCTTTAATAAAAAAATTAAATTTGTACCAAATAGTTTAATTTTTGACCAACAAGATGAATTTTCAAACATAAAGATTAATTTTCTACAAAAAAAGAGGAATTTTGAACAAGATACATAAATTTTCATCTAAATAACATAAATTTTCAATCCAAAAGAAAATATTTATATTTAGAGTAAAAAAATTCATTTTTAACCATAAAAAACGAATTTTTAACAAAATAGTTAAATTTTCAAACAATGAAATGAATTGTCAACCAAAAAGATGAATTTTTCACCATGAAGATTAATATTCTACCACACAGACGAATTTTCAACCAAATAGGTGAATTTTTATATAACGAAAATACATTTTCAACCAAACACGCAGTAGTTTAATTTTTAATTAAAAAAATTAATTTTCAATGAAAAAAAAGAATTTTGGACAAAATAGTTATATTTTTAACTAAAGGAATTAACTTTCAACTGTAATGACGAATCTTCAATAAAAAAATTAATTTTGAACCATAAAGACCAATTTTTTACCAAAAAGACGATTTTAACTTGAAATAGAATAGTTATATTTTCAGTTTAAAAAATTAATTTTTGACCAACAAAAACAAATTTTTAACAAAATATATGCATTCGCAACTGAAAAAGATTAATTTCAACCCAAAACGAAATAGTTATATTTATAGTTGAAAAAATGATTTTTTAACAAAATATGTAGTCAAATTTTTAACCAAAAAAATGAACTTTTCGCCAATAAAAAAAAAAAGAATTTTCAACAAAATATATGAATGCGCAACTGAAAAAGATTAATTTTTAACCCAATATAGTTGAATTTTAGACGAAAAAGATGATTTTTCAACCATAAAGATTAATTATCTACAAAAAAAAATTGAATTCCAACCAAAAATAGTTGCGTTTTTAACGAACAAAAATGATATTTTCAACTAAACATTTGCTCCAACATTTTCACCAACTAAAGTTTTTTCAGAAAAAAAAATCCATGCAAATTGTTAAACTTTCAAGATGAATTTTCTGTCCAATAGTTGAATTTTCAACCAAAAAAAGTAAATTTCATATCGAGAAGATTATTTTTCTACCACAGGAGACAAATTTTCAATTAAAAAAGATCAATTCCCAACAAAAAATGGAATAGTTGAAAAATTAATTTTCAACCGATTAAAAATAATTTTTAACGAAAAATATAATGGTTGATGTTATATCAACCAAAAAAGTGTTTAATTTGAAATGAGTCACAGTTGCATTTAACCAAAATGAAGGAAATTTCAAGAAAATTGCTAAATCCTCAACTAAAAGAGATTAATTTTCTACCCATAACTGACCCATGAACCTCTCTTTTAACAGAAGGTAATATAAAAGCAAAAAACAAAAAGTAACTTCAAAGTAACTGAAATTAAAATTCCAAGTTACTGCATAAATTGTAACTAAGTTACGTTACAAGTTACTTTTAAAAATAGTAACGGAGTTACCCTAAAATTTATAAATAACGTAGCTTATTAGTAACTTAGTTACTTCAAACAAGTTACTAGCCAACTTTTATCCTGTTATTACAAAAACCGCTATAAAAATTGTTTTTTTTAATACTTAGTAATTTTTACATTAAATATGTTATAAACATGTTTAATAATAATTAAACTGTCACAGTAAAAAATTAAAAATATTTTTTGTAATCACTCTTCAATAATTAATTGATAATAATTAATCGCTAATAACAAAGACATTAAGAATTGTAAGAATGATTAATAATTAAAATACAAAAAAGTAACCAAAGAGATGTTTATAAAAATAACAACTATCAGTCTCGTCTACCCCGAAAGGGAAATGGACACTGAACTGTGTAGCTTACGAGAAGGCGGTCCTCTCTGCTGAGCTATAATAAAAGTAATGATACTTCGGTACGCTTGAGTAAGACTCACGAGCGTATTGCACAACTTCAGTTT
>JAUELO010000330.1:3067017-3080113 GCA_032357855.1 Amphibolips quercusostensackenii
AATTATTATAGGTATAGAAAAAAAATTTTTTAAAAGTTTATGTTTTTCGGTTTCGTTAACGTTTTATTCACTAGAAATGTGTATTAAAAAACATTAGGTTTTAGATTAATAATTTTTTAACAATTTTAGGTTATGTTGTTGTTAACCATCGAAAATTGGCGTTTCCAAACAAAACTCATTATAATTTGAATAAGACTTAGAATTTTTGAACAATTTAGGATTGTATTAGCGTTTCTCGTCGGAAAATGGTATTTTTAATTTAAAAAAATATATATTTCAAAAATGCGATCTAAAGAAGATTCACAACTTTTGAACAATTTTAGGTTATGTTAGTGTTAGTCTAAAATTATTATTTCTAATAAAAAATCATTATATTTCAAAGAGTATATTGACTCTGAAGTTGAGATATACATTTTTACCAGTTATTAAAAATATTACCTTTACTTTTCTTTTATATTATCTTAGATAATAGATAGTATAAAAAAATGTATTAATATTAATAAAATGTAAACAATAAAATTTGTGATTACGCTGGTATTTTCATAAGAAAAAATTTACGCTTTTAAAAGGATGATTTCAAGATTAAGACTTTGTGTAATTAAAATTTTTTTTCAATTGAAATTTGTCATATTCTTTCAAGATTTTAAAAAGATCCCCTTCTTTCAAAGGAAAATTCCCCTATTTTCCCTATAACCTGTTGTTCATTTGAAATTAAACAGTGAATACAAAAATAGAACAAATCTTGAAAACCTTTGTTATCATTTCAGTCTTACGCAAACACAAAAACCCGAGCAGAAAATCGTGGAGGTGGTAAAAAACCGTGGCCACAAAAAGGCTCGGGTAGGGCTCGTCATGGAAGTATCCGATCGCCACTCTGGCGAAAAGGAGGCAGAATTCATGGACCTCGTTCTCCCACAACTCATTTTTACATGCTCCCTTTTTATAAAAGAGTAATGGGTCTGACATCTGTACTATCAGTAAAATTAGCACAAGACGATTTATACGTAGTACAAGATCTCGAAATTCCTTCAGAAGAGCCCTCGTATATCGAAGAATTAATCGATAAAAGAGGATGGGGCCCATCCGTTCTCTTCGTTGACGACATTGACTTTATGCCTAGAAACATTTCCATCGCTACTGACAAATTAAAACACGTTAATTTAATGCCTGTTTATGGTAAGTTATTTTTCAATTAATTAAAAATTTTGCGATTTTTCGGTGCTAATTATTTTTTTTTGTTTTTTCTTTTTAGTACAAGTTGTTTCTAATACATAAAATAATACTTTATACTGATAATTAGATATTCACATAATTATTTGAACAATTTATTGTCGTTTTTAACAATTTATTCTCAGGCGAGGACGGTAAAAGTGCATGCAAGTATAAAACAACTTTACTGCCGTGGTGCATACGATACTATATCTGAAATAGGCCCTTTTCTCCTTTCATTTTCCTTTTTACCCTTTTTCCCCTTTTCTTTTCCCTTTCTCCCTATAATTTTCCCCTTTAATTCCCCCTCCCCCCCCTTCCCTTGACCCCTTTAATTTCTCCATTTTTCCCTTTTATGAAATAGGCCTTTTTCCCCTTCCCTTTTTTTCTTTTCCCTATCCCTTTTCTCTGAAATAAGCCACTGTCCTTTTCCTTTTGTCCCCTTTCATTTTTTCTTTCCTGAAAGAATCCCTTTCCCCTATCCTTTTTAGCCTTTCCTTGTCCCTTATCTATTTCCCCTTTCCCTGCCCCTTTTCTGAAATAGGCCCTTTTCCTCTTTCATTTTTAGCCTTCCCTTTTCATTTTTCTTCTTTTCTTTTTCCCCTTCCCTTTCCTCTGGAATAGGCCCCATTCCTTTTCCCCTTTCCGCTTTTACCTTTTTTGAAATAGGCCTTTTTCACCTTTCATTTTCTTTACCTTTTTTGAAATAGGCCTTTTTCACCTTTAATTTTCCCTTTTCCCCTTTCCTTGGCCCCTTTAATTTTTCCATTTTCCCCTTTCCCCTTTCCTGAAATAGGCCCTTTTCCCTTTCATTTTCCTTTCCCCCCTTTTTAGCGTTTTATTTTCCCCTTTCCTTTCCCCCTTCCCTTGACTTCTTTAATTTGTCTATTTTCCCCTTTCCCTTTCCTGAAATAGGCCCTTTTCCCCTTCCCTTTTTTCTTTTTCCCTATCCCTTTCCTCTGAAATAAGCCACTGTCCTTTTCCTCTTCCTCTTTCATTTTCCATTTTCTGAAAGAGGCCCTTTTCCCTATCATTTTTAGCCTTTCCTTGTTCCTTATCTTTTTCCCCTTTTATTTTACCTTTTTCTCTTTCCGTTTTAGCCTTCCCTTTTCATTTTTCTTATTTTCTATTCCTCCTTTCATTTTTTCTTTTCTTTTCTAAAAAAAGGCCCTTTTTCTCTTCAATTTCCTCTGAAATAGGCCACATTTCTTTTCCCCTTTCACCTTCTGCTTTTACTTTTTCTGAAATAGGCCTTTTTCCCCTTTCATTTTCCTTTTCCCCTTTCCTTGACCCCTTTAATTTTTTCATTTTCCCCTTTGCCTTTTCTGAAATAGGCCCTTTTACCCTTCCCTTTTTTCCGTTTCCCTATCCCTTTCCTTTGAAATAAGTCCCTTTTCTTTTCCTCTTCCCCCTTCCTTTGTCCCCTTTCATTTTCCCTTTTTTGAAAGAGGCCCTTTTCCCTATCCTTTTTAGCCTTTTCTTGTCCCTTACCGTTTTTCCCTTTCATTTTTTCTTTTTCCCTTCCCTTTCCTCTGAATTATGCCCTTTTCCTCTGAATTAGGCCCTTTTCCTCTTTTCTTTTTAGCCTCCCCTTTCTCCTTTCCTTTTCTGAAATAGGCCCTTTTCCCCTTCCCTTTCCTCTGAAATAGGCCCCTTTTATGTTCCCCGTTCATTTTCCCCTTTTCTGAAATAGGCCCTTTTCCCCTTTCTTTTTCTTTAAAAAGGGCCCTTTCTTTTTCCCCCTTCCTTTGTCCTCTTTTATTTTAATTTCCCCCCTTCCCTTTTCTCTAAAATAGGCCCTTTTATTTTCCCCTTTCCCTTGTTCCCTTTTATTTTCCTTTTCACCCTTCTCTTTTCCCTATCTATCTTCCCTCCTATATTTCCCAATCCCTTTTACTTTTCTCTGAAATAGGCCCTTTTTCCTTTTCCCTTTTCTGAAATAGGGCGTTTCCCCCTTTCCTTTTTTCTGAAATATGCCCCTTTACTTTTTCCCCTTCCCTCCTTTTATTTTTCCTTTTCTGAAATAGGCCCTTTTCTCTATCCCTTGTCCCCCCTTCCGCTTCTCTTGTATCCTTTCCTTTACCCTTTTCCCCTTCGCTTTTACACTTTCCTTTGCTATTTTCCCCTTTAACCCTTTCTCTGTCTCCGATTTTCCTTCTCTTTCTCACTTCTTCCTCCTAGCTATCACTTTACGTGCCGCTCAACGCGGTACAATAAATTTCACTTTACGTGCCGCTCAACGCGGTACAATAAAGTTCACTTTACGTGCCGCTTGTCGCGGTACAATACAGTGCATTTTACTGCCGCTTTGCAGGCAGATAAAGAGCTCTTTTTCTGCCTATTTCAGATGAAACCATTTATCATTATTTATAATAATATTTTCTTAATATAATGCTAGAAAGTTGTAGTTTTTTCTGCAATTTTGCTCTTTTTGGCCAATTTTCAATTAGAATTAAGTAATAATTAATTTAAGCTGACAAAAGTAATTGTATAAACATTGTATTATTAATTTTAATACTACTATCATTAAATAATGTAAGAAAGCTGCGGTTTTTTCTCAGGTCAGGAACAAATAGTTAATATTAATCTAAACAAAATTGCTAATAAGCTTTCAAACAATCTTTTTCTCCTTTTAAACCTAACTTATCAAAACAAAAAATTATTTCAAATTATCCCAAGGATTTTAAGAAAATTTTTTTATTCTCTATAAACCTTTCAGAATTCTTTAAAAGCTTCTAATTTTTTTTTTTTTGAAATCTTTAAAATCTACATTTCATTAAAAAATGTTTTTAAATCCTTTGCTTTAAAATCTTGTACACTCTTGTTCGAAATTACAGGAAATCATTTAAAATCTTTCCAGTGTTCTAAATTTTTAAATGGAATTTTAAAAAATGTACGTTTTTTTAAATTTGTTTCAATCTTTTAAAGTTTATAAATATTTTTAAATGTTTTAAAACTTTTAGCTGCTTCTCAAATTTACTCGAATCATTTTTAACCTTTCTTAACTTTGTAAAACTGAAATTTTTTGCTTTAAAATCTTCTATATTCTGTTTCGAATTCTTAGGAAATCATTTCAAATCTTTTGAAATCTTTTCCAATTTACTCTTAATATTAATTTTTAAAAATAACGAATCATTTGAAGTATTTCCAGGAATCTTGAAAATTTTGTTGTGTTCTCTTAAAACCCTTAAAATGCAGTTTTTCTACACATTTTTTAAATCCTGCAAAATTAAAAAAATTATCTTAAAATCTTGCATAGTCTTTTCCGACACATTTTTGAATTTTTAAAACTTAAAATTAATCTTTTAAAATAAAACCGAAACCGTTTAAAAGTTTCACAGAAATCTTAAAAACATATTAATCTCAAATCTTTCAAAATTATTAAAACGCTTTTAATTATTTTTTTTTTAGAATTCTTCAAAATAGTTTTTACCCATTATTTAATTTTTCTTATCTCTGTAAAAAATTGAAAAAGTTTACAAATTATATCGTGGTAGCAAAATGTTGAGAATATAATTATTTTCCAATATTAAAAAATCATTTACAATAAAAATTTTTGCTTTTATCAATAATGTTTAAAAATATTTGTGAATGAATTTTATCATCAAATAAAATTACTAATCTGAAAATTTTTATTTACAAAATTGATTGTGCAGAAAAGTGCAACTGAAAATTTTGATAGTTTCTATTTTAAGTTTTGAATAATTATGTGGAATGAAAGTGGAAAATTTCAGAAAAAACCATAACTATTTGGTATTACTATAGAAGAAGATATTTATAAACGATAATGAATCATTTGAACAATTAGTTTGGTTAACTTTTACTAATTATTACCTCAATCTAATTTAAAAGTGGACAAAAAGTAAAAAATGTATGGAAAAGCCTTAATTTTATAAGTTTATTTCAAGAGGAAGTTGCTATAAAAAATTTATTTCAACATGTTATCAGGAGAATGTAATATTTTCTGTATTAGAAACAATGTTTACTGAAACAAATCTTAAAAAAAAAATTAGCGCCCAAAAACTCGTAAAACCCAATTTTTCTTTTAGTGTTTTTTTGGGATTCTATAAAATAGACTTATGATTCTGATATTTAAAAAGTAATTTTTGATTCGTATTCTACGGCTAGTTCTGAAGATAAATGTTGAATTTCAACTCGATTCACCCAATATGGACGATTCTGAATAAAATTTATAAAAACGTATTTTTTATGGAAAATATTTGTTAAACTTCATGGGGCTTGCGGAACCTTCAAATAATTTTTTTTTTGAAAAAAATACGCATTTATTTTTCTGTGGATTTAAACAAATTTGAGACCGATATTCATGAAAATATGAGAAAAAAATTTGTACCACCCTATTGTCTATTCTGAAACTTTTCAAGATTTCAAATCACTAATTTTAAAATACTTTTGGTTTGGATTTTTTCAGGATTGAATGTCTACAGTATGTTGAAACACGAAACTCTGGTCCTAACTGAAAAAGCTGCAAGGCTCATAGAAGAAAAACTACTTTTCCAACTGAATAGAGCAGACACGAAGAAAGTCTGCGGCAGATTCCGAATTAACCAACATTAAAATTGACTTATGCAAGTCTTGTATTTAGGTTCTAAACTTTGCAAATACTAATTAGATTTTAAAGTTTGTGTTTATATGGAAAAATGTTAGAAAATAAAGGAAGATACTCTTCAAACCGGTTCGTATACATTATTATAAATTACAGGAGAATGATCCAAATTTAATTTTCAACCATTTTATTATTTAATTTATCATATAATATTGAGTAATTTGAACATTAATTAATAAATGCATTATCTTAAAAGCGAAACAAGTTCGTAAGAAAATATTGAAGATATATTACATTACATGCACAGTAAATAGATAAATATCTGTACAGACATAACATCGTCTAAGTTTGAGCGCAGATTCTAAGTTACTAAATTAAAACAAATTGGTTTTACTAAAAATAGTTCCATCAATTGATTCTAAAACTTTAATTTTTTTGTCATCTTTTGAGCGCCGAAGTGCTGGAAGATTTGTAGACAGCAGGCTGAAAATAAATATAAATAGTAAAGCAAGTGTGAAAAAGTGGATTGGAAAAACCTAATATTATTTCGAATCTGGGCAGCCGCTTAACCTGGAAAACCGAGAAATAACGGGGGGGGTTTTTCAGACAATCATATCATACAATGAAATTTTCATATTATATGATATACTGTAATTATTATCATATGATATAATGCAATTTTCATATCATACAATATAATGCAATTCTCATATTATATGATATAATGCAATTTTCATATCATATAATATAATGCAATTCTCATATCATATGATATAATGCAATTTTCATATTATATGATATAATGCAATTCTCATATCATATGATATAATGCAATTTTCATATCATATGATATAATGCAATTTAAAATAAGTTCGGTTTAAACTTTTTTTCAACGTTAAGTTTAATTGTTAACTTTTTCAATCATGATATCATTAAGTTTACAATGCGCGAGTTTATTACAAATAATCTTTTTTTTTCAGTTTCTGGGAATTCGATTAATATTTTTATGTTTAATTTAGAAAGCTTTGAAAAATTATATTAAAAGATATTATTAAATATATTTAGCACCACTGATTAACTAAATAATTAAATAATACTAAAAATATAATTAATCATTTCCTGAATTTGTTCCTGATAAAGTCCATGAATTTGAATAAAAATTCAAAGAAATTTTTATTTCATCTTCTTATACTTAAAATTCAGTGCATATTTAGGTAAAATTAATGTGAGTACTATATCAAATTCAATTTAAACCACTTCAAATTCCTAACTTTTCAAGTAAACTAAAAGTAAACTAGACAGATGAGTTTTTAACCAAACAGTTGCATTGTCAACCAAAAAGATTAATTTTCTACCAACAAGAAGATTTTTCAACAAAATACATGAATTCTCAACCAAATAGTTGAATTTTTAATTAAAAAAGAACAGTTTTCAATAAAAAATGAAATAGTTACATTTTTAGTTGAAAAAATTTAATTTACAAAAAAAAAAAACAATTTTTCGATCCAAGTGATGTATTTTCAACTAAAATGATGAATACTCAATTAGAACAGATGCACTTTTAACATGAGTTTAACTTTCAACGAAGTAGTTTTATTTTCAACCAAAAATATGAATTTTCAACTGAAGTGATAAATATTTAACTGGAATTCTTGAATTTTGAACTAAAAAAGACAAATTGTCAAACCAAATAGCTGAATTTTAAACCAAAAAGATGAATTCTCAACTATAATGATCAATCTTTACCTGGAATAGTTAAATTTTCACCAAAAAAATGAATTTTCAACCAAAAAGAGATAAATTGTTAACAAAAAATTTAATAGTTAAATTATCCGTTAAAAAAATTAATTTTCAACTGAAGAAATGAATTATCAAATAAATTGATGAAATATTCCATTGGAATAGTTACATTTTCAGTGCGAAAAGAATAACTTTCAACCAAAACAAAAACTAAATTTCAAAATAATAGTTTCACTTTCAAAGTGATTAATTTTCAATTAAAATCATGAATATTTATCAAGATTAGTTGAATTTTAAACCAAAAAGATTGATTTCTACCAAAAAGGCGAATTTTTAACAACAAAATAATTTTTCAACCAAAAATTGAATAATTGAATTTTTAGTTTAAAAAATTAATGTTTAACCAAAAATATGAATTTTTAACGAAAAGGATGCAATATTCAAATGAAGTAGTTAAATTTTTAGTGAAAAAAATTATTTTCAGCCAGCGACAACAAAAAAATTGTGAACAAAAAATCGAGTAGTTAAATTTTTAGTTTAAAAATTAATGTTTAACCAAAGAGATGGATTTTTGACTAAAAGGATCGAATATTCAACTGGAATGGTTAAATTTAAAAAAAAATGATTTTCAGCGAAAGAAAAAATAATTTTGAAAAATAGCTCATTTTTCAACCGAAGAGATCAATTTGAAATTAAAAGGATGAATCTTCAAACAAAAAATTAATTTTTAACAAAAGAGTTTAATTTTCAAACAAGTAATCAAATTTTTATTCCGAAAAAGTTGAATTATGAAAAAAATGTAGTAGTTGATATTTCAACCAAAAAAGATTTTACATTTTAATCAGTAACAGTTGAATTCAACCAAAAAGGCGAGTTTTTAACATGAGTTGAATTTTCAAGATATAAGATGAATTTTAAACCACAAAGATTAATTTTCTACCAAAAAAAAAGAATTTTTAACAAAATACAGGAATTTTCAACCAGATACTTAAATTTTTAACTAAAAATGATCAATTTTAGCCAAAAATAAAATGATTAAATTTTTATTTGGAAAAATTAACTTCAAATCGAAAAAAACGAATTTTCAATAAAGTAGTTGAATGCAGTAATATAAAGCTACTTTTACAAATGAAAAATTATTGTTATTGAATTTTGTATTGCATTTAAACTAAAATTAAGCACGCTGTCAAAAAAATCCCCCGACTTTCAAAAATCATTTGAAATTTTCCTAGAAATCTTATGAAAATTTGTTCTTTCTCTTGACACCTTTCAAAATTCTTAAAAAGCTTTTTTTCGAAATCTATATTTTATTTCTCGAAATCTTTACCATTTTTAAATTACTTTTGAATAGTTAAAAAAATTCTATATATCTCTAACTCAAATTTTTCATAAAATTTTGTAATCTTGCAAAATTTTGCTTTAAAATATTTGAATTTTTTTTTAACTTTAGGATTAATTTTATATTTTAGAATAGTGATATTTATGATTTTTACCTTTTATTGGACCCGTTAAACATTGAAAAATCTTAGCGGATTCATGAAATAATAATTTTTATATGCAAGCATACTAAATTTAAATGATTGAATTAATAAATTCATTTTTCCAGTTCCTGATAAGAGTTGTAGTTAAAGTACAAAATTCCTTAAAAATCGGAATTTTTTTTTCTTTCTCACGTAATAATTCCATACCCACAAGGCTAAATTTAACCTATAATTTAATAAGCTTTCCACCGGTTTAAAATATATATTTTTATCTTTATTTTAAACGGCGCTATCATCTTTGAAAGGCAAGACTAATTTTTAATCGGTCATCCGATTAGTGGTCCGATACTATCCGTAAGAGTTCGAATTTTTTAATTTCAATGACCGTAAACATTTTTTTGGAACTGGAACATGACCAAGAATTTTTTTCCTCGATTAAAACGGCCACCCTGAAAATATTTAACATTATCCTGAAATAATAAAAATAAAACTTACCCTAGGATGAGGATCGCTGCCCATCATTTTTTCCCTAATCGCCCATCGGATAGCCTTGTGTCTATTTTCTCCTGGAAGAGGACAGTGTTTCCATTCCTCTTGGTATTTCTGATAAAGAGCTACAGGATCCGATTTTTTCCAATTTTTCTGTGTATCCGGATTTAACCGCCAAGGCCTTATGACTGAAAAAATAAATAGAATCTAAATCAGTTAATTTTCAACTTCTATTTTTCAATTGTCTTTCCTATTTTCAAAAGTGGTGTATATGGAGATATTAGAAAAATTAAATCTAGAAATAATTCCTTTCAATAAGAAAACTGATTTTAAACCTTTCGCGAATTGAGAAACATTTATGCTTTTTAATACTCTTGCGCTGTTAAATAAAAAATTTTAATTATCTAATAAATTATTGAAAATAAAACACATGTTTTACGTTAGAGCTTTTCGCTGGAAATGATTATAAAAAGAATTTTAATATAAAATTATGAAGTGTCGAGAAGAATTGAAGTTTCTAAAATTTGTAGTATGTATTACTTTTTTCACTGAAAATTAGCATTTTCGACCAAAATCATCAAGATTCCCAATTTAAAAAATTTTAGGTTACGTCAGCGCTGTACACCGAAAATGTGTATCTTAAATAAAAAATAATTAGATTTTAAAAATAAAAGTTTTACAAATTACGTTTTTCGGTTTTGTTAGCGTTTTTTTTTTACCGAAAATGGACATTTTATAGCAAAATTATTTCATTATAGTTCGAACAAGATTTGCCATTTTTGAACAGTTTCAGACTATATTAATGTTTTTTTCTCAGGAAATTAGTCATTTTAAAGAAAAAGTATAGATTTCGAACAAGATTTACAACTCCGAACAATTTTTTATCATGTTAGTGTTTTTCTTCGGGAACTATTGGTATTTTAAATTAAAATTTATTATATTTCAAAGAATATTTACAATTTTTCAACAACTTTAGCTTATGTTGGTGTGTTTGGCGTGAAATTGGTATTTTTGAACAAAAATCATTACATTTAAATGTAATGATTTTGGTTTAAAATAATAAAATTTACAAGCTTGAGTAATTTTAGATTGTGTTAGTGTTTTTCGTCGGAAATTGAAATTTTTATCAACAAAATATTAATTATGCAAATTTTTTTTTATTTTAGGAAAAATTCGAATCATTTTAAAAGATATTTAGAGGAAGACTAAACAAAATACCGACTCTAGAAAATTTCCGAAAACAAAAATATTTGTGAGCCTACATAAAATTCCCTGCAGTTTATAATATTACCAAATTGGAAAATTACCGAAATAAAATTGTCAACATTGTCAAATATCCGATACTGCGAAATTTCAAACACAGGGAAATTTCCGAATCGAAACAATTAAAGAATTTTAAAATAATAAAATAATAAATAATGGATCAGAGAAAATCCTTTTATATGATGAAAATATTTTTTATTTTATTTATTACTTATTCATGATTAAAACCATTTTTTAATTGTTTCGATTCAGTAACTTTATAATTCGCAGACTACGTTATAATGTCGAAAATCAATATTAATATTATAAACTGTCGGGAATGTTATTATTCGGGAACTTTCCGATTCGAAACTTCAAAAGATGTTTTGAATATTTAGAAGTTATGAAAAGTTTAAAAAATAATTGAAAACTTGAAGCTTTCAAAAAATTAAAACAGAATCTAAATTTTTGAAGATTTCGAACAAAAAGTTTAGAAGTTGCTAAGAATTTTAAAAGGTTTCAAAAGAATAAACAAAGTCTCTTAATATTTTGTGGGGAAATTTAAAATGATTTTTTTATTTTTAAAAATTAATTTCAAGAGAATATTTAAAAAAATTTCAACGCATTCAAAAAGATTACAAAAATTATCAAAAAATAACGACTGGAAAATCCCGAAAAAAATCCTGACACTGGAAAATTCTACAGAAAAATATTCGATATGTAAAATTACCGACATCAGAAGATTGCCGACAATTTAAAATTCCAGAATTTGAAAATTCCCCCGTCGTTTATATTACCAAATTTTGAAATCCACGAATTAAAAAATTGTTAAATATGAAATAATAAATAATGATTTAAAGAAAATACTTTTTTCCGCAAAATATTTTTTATTTAATTTATTATCTATTCATTATTAAAATAATGTTTAAATTATTTCGATGCAGGAATTATAATTTAGAAATTTTCCTGCGTCGGCAATTTGATTTCGGAAATTTTCAAATTCGGTAATATGAAATTCCGGGATTTCCTCATTCAGAATTTTAAATTTATATTGCGAATATGTATTTTTTGGGGCGTTTTATTTTTCGAATCTTAAATTTTGAATTCGAATCATTTTAAAAGATATTTTGAAAATTTAGAAGTTTTGAAAAGTTTTAAAAATAATTGAAAATTTAAAGATTTCAAAAAATTGAAAACAAAATGTAGATTTTTAAAGATTTCAAACAAAAAGTTTAGAAGCATTCTAAGAATTTTGAAAGATTTTTATAAAATAAAAATATTTTCTCAAGAGAAAATTGAAAAAGATTTCAAAACATTGAACACGATTTCAAAATTTATCAAAAAAGTTATCAAAAAACAATCCGGAAGATTTTAGGGCACTTTTTTAATTTATAAAATTAAAAAAAAACATTTTGGAAAAATTCGAATCATTTTAAAAGTTTAGGGGATGATTGAAAAATCCCGAAAATCAATTTGATGTATAAAATCTCCGAAATCAGAAAAGTGCCGACAATTTCAAATTTCAGAATTGGAAAATTCCCAGATGGTAATAATACCGAATTTTATAATTTCCGAAATAAAATTGTCAACATTGTAAAATATCTTACACAGGGAAATTCACGAAACTCAACAATAAAAAAATGGTTGAATAATAAAATAATAAATAATGAACCAAAGAAAATACTTTCCTTTGATAAAAATATTTGTTATTTGATTATTTACTCAGTATAAAAACAATTTTTTAATTATTTAGATTTTAGAATATTATAATTCGGAAATTTTCCTTTGTCGGGAACTTTACAATTTCAAGAATTTGATATTGCGAATATTTTCTTTTTTGGGCATTTTACAGTGTCGGGAATTTTTTTTTTTTTGAATTTTGAATTTTAAATTCGAGTCATGTAAAAAGATATTGAGAAGATTTAGAAGTTTGAAAAAGCTTAAAGAATAATAAAAAATATGAAAAAATTCAAAAAATTGTTGAACAGAATGTACTTTTTTGAAGATATCAAACGAAGAGTTTAGAAGCTTTTTAAGAATATTGAAAAGTTTCAAGAGAATAAAAAATTTTCCTTAAAATCTTCTTTTTAAGGCTATTTCTTAAAATAAAAAGATTGAAAAAATTGTCAAAAAAGAATCCGTAAGATTTTAAGGCACTTTTTTGACTATGCAGAATTCTACAAAAATTTAAGGAAAAATTCGAATCATTTTAAAAGATATTTTCGGGACGATTGAAAAATCCCCAAAACATGCGCGACACTGAAATTCCAGAAAAATAGAATATTCGATATATTCGTTTGATTCTCGCTATCACTTTTTTTCTATTTATTAAAATGATTGTTTATTCCATTTTTAAATGAGGTTTAATTTA
>JAUELO010000330.1:3134387-3144512 GCA_032357855.1 Amphibolips quercusostensackenii
AATTCATCCTTGTGGGAGAAAAATTGACATTTGTAATATATGGGCAAAAAATTAAGCCCTAGGAAGCACCTTAAAAGCAATTCTGGAAAACCGAAAATTAGCCCTGGAGTTTTGAGTACCGGCAAAAAGCCGAGAAATAGCAATAAATATCGTATTGTTTTTAAAATAATAATGTGTTTTTAATTGTGCTCAGTTTTACCAATTATCTCTTTATCTTATCACTCTCTTTCTCTTTAAAAAAAAAATTTATCTTTTTTCCTCCTATTTTAAGAAAATTGCCCTTTTTTTAGTTTTTCACTCACATAAGAACTAAATTAATAAAACACAATTTAAAAAAAAAACTATTTTTATTTCAAGTTTATTCTTTTTGCTTTAAATGTCTACTATTATATTTTTAGTTCAGAATTCATCTCTTTTGGGCGAAAATTCGATTTTTATGTCGATTATTCATCTTTTTGTATAAAAAATTGCTTGTTTTGGCTCGAAAATTCATCTTTTTTAGAATAGTCATATTTTTTGTCTAAAAGTGAATTATTTTTAATTCAAAGGTCCACTATTATATTTTTGGTTCCAAGTTGGAATTTTAGATTAAAAATTTTACTTTTTAGTTCAAAATTTAATTATTTTCTTGTTAATTCAACAATTTTGATAAAAAATCATCTTTTTGTGTTAAAACCTAATTTTTTTTATTTGAAAAGTCTGCTATTATATTTTTCTTTTTGAAGTAATATCTTTTGTTTGAAAATTCTACTATTAGGTTAAAAATGTTATGTTTTTGTTAAAAATTTAAATATTTTGTCAATTCATTTTTTCTAGTCAAAAATTCAAAGCTGTTTTGTTGAAAAATCATCTATTTGGATAGAAAATTCGTCATTTTGAATTAAAAATTCATCTTTTGTCAGAAAAGTAATCTTTTCTGGTTAAAAAGTCTACCATCATATTTTCAGTGCAGAATTCATCTCTTTTGGTAAAAACTGTTTTTGCTTTCTGGCTTCGAAATTAAAAAATTTGTTTAAAAAATCAACTATTTTTTTTTAATTTGTCTTTTTGGTAGAAAATTAATTTTTGAATCTGAAAGTTAAACTATTATCGTTTTTGGTTAAAAATTGATCTTTTTTATTAAAAAATATAATTATTTGGTATAAAATTGGTCTTTTTTGGTTGAAAATTCAACTATTTAGTTCAAAATTAAATTATTTCGTCAAATAATAATCTTTTTTCGTTGAAAATTTAAATGTTTTGTTGAAATTCCGGTAATAAGCGTTAAATAGAGAAAAATCAATATTTTCAGATTTCAGTGTAAAAGTGAAGATTATTCAATTTTCTTGAATGTGCAATTTTTCCATATGTCTAAAATACCATCATAAGAATAAGATATCTCCGAAACTAATTCATTTCTATTTTCATAGTGACCGCCGCGTGGTTTTCTGTTCCACAAAAGAGAACGTGTTTTCAATATATTTAATTCTTTCTAATTATACCGGTAGACGCAACTCACAGAGATGTTTTGTATTCTGCAAAAGTGGTGATATTTTGAGTTTATTTAATTCCTTCTAATCAGTTCACAAAATATTTGTAATAAATTGTTTTGATTCCTTCATGCGGAACATAAGTTTTGAAATTTTAATTCTAATCAATTTAAGTCTTGGCATCCTGAGAAATTACAAGCAGGACGTAAATCGACAATCCATCGACAAACTGACAGAAAGAGATGGCACGTTGGACTTTATCATAAAATTACGTCCCGGAGCCTCTAATATTTTTCTAATAGTGTGTAATTCTATGTGAATACAAAAATATGTCTCTTTCATTCAGAAGGATATCTTAGAAAAGTAATCTGCGCTTTATTTTATTCTGCTGTTGTGTAAAAATTTCAAACTTGCAAACATAACCTCAAAATTGAAATGTGACCTTGCCAAGTTACGTCCTGCATTTTTTTTACAGAACTATGTAAGCTTACATCGTCGCACGAAAATCGAATAATTTCCATCGGGGTACGATGTGAAATTACACAACTTTTTGACACATTTTCTTTTCTTGTTGGGGGATTTTTAGACGGAGGGAAAATTGCGTTTTCACAGGAACACAAATTCTTAATTCTTCTGAATTCAACGTTTGTTGAAGGGATGGGAAATCCGGTCTTTTGGATTAAAAATTCATCTTTTGGTAAAGAAGTCATCTTTTTTATTCAGAATTCATCTCTTTTAGTGAAAATTCTATTTGGTTAAAAATTTAATTATTTTGTTAAAAATTTAACTATTGATTTAAAAGCTCATTTTTTGCAGTCGAAAATTCAACTGTTTTGTTGACCTTTTGTTTTTTTTTATTGAAAATTTATCTTTTGGTGGAAAAGTTATATTCTTTTGGTTGTAATTCAACTGTCTTTTAAAATATATTTTTTTTTTACTTTAAAAAAGCTATTTGGTAGAAAATGCAAGAGGTTTTGGTTGAAGTTTAATATTTTTCGTTTAAAAATTCGATCATTTGGTTGAAGATTCATCTTGATAGATCGAAAATTTAACTTTTTGGTTGTAGATTCAACTTTTTTGGAAATTCGTCTATTTTTCTTGAAATTTTACCTATTTGTATGTAAATACAACTTTTTGGTTGAAAATTCCTTTGTTTTATTGAAAATTGATCTTTCTTGGTCCAAAATTAATTTTTGGATTGAAAATTCATCTTTCTTGATTAAAAATTTAATTGTCTTCAAAAATATTCATCTTTTTGTCTTGAAAATTCAATTGTCGTCTGAAAGATTTGTCTTTTTAGTATAAAAATACATCTATTTGGTCAAAAATTCAACTTTTTTATTGATTATTCGCCTTTTTGGATAGAAAATTGGTTTTCATGATTGAAAATTCATCTTTGGGTAGACAAGTCGTACTTTTTTCTTTTTTGATTAAAAATTCTACTATTCAGCTAAAAATTTAATTATTTTGTTGAAAATTCAACTACTTTGTTAAAAAGTCATCTTTTTTATGTTGCAAGTTAATTCTTTTTATTTGAAAAGGCTGCTATCATATTTTTGGTTCTGAATGCATATCTTTTAATTAAAATTTCTACTATTTGGTTGAAAATTTAATTAATATGTTAAAAATTGAACTATTATGTTCAGTCATCTTTTTTTGTTGCAAATTTTGAGCTGTTTCTTTGTTCTTGTTGAAACATTGGCTTTTTTGATAGAAAATTTCTCCTTTTGGATTGAAAATTCATCATTTATGATTGAAAGTTCATTCTATTTGATTGAAAAGTCTACAATCATGTTTTTGGTGTAGAATTCATCTCTTTTGGTCAAAACCGTTTTGTAGAAATTTCATCTTTTTTACTTGGGAATTCAACTATTTGGTTAAAATTTAAATTATTTTGTTAAGAAGTTAATTTTTTGGTTAAAAATTCAACTGTTTTCTTAAACATTCGTCTTTCTCGACAGAAAATCCAACTTTTTGGATTGAAAATTCATCTTTTGGTAAAAAATACATCTTTTTTGGTTGAAAATTAATTTTTGGTCCAGAATTTATCTCTGTTGGTAAAAATTCTACTATAAGGTTAAAAATGTAATTATATCGTTGAAATATCTACCACAGTCGAACCTTAATAGTTTGCCCCTGGCTTGTTGTCTTCCGGGAATTGACGCCGCACCGCGGACTAGGGTAAGAGGAGCCGCGGGGCGAGAAGGGGAGGTCGTTAGTTGTCAGTCAAGCTTAAAAAAACAGAAGCGTAGCAATAAAGCGCTGTACCTTAACGGCCTAGATGGGTAATGCGTCATGACGTTACGTCGCAGTTGACTCTCAAGCCGGAAGAGCACACACGTTTGTATAGCGAATAAGCACGATAGCGAGATCGCATCAACCAGAAGTGGGGCTCCGAAGCCAACTGAAGTTAATCGGATCATTTCGTGCCATGAATAATTTCGTGCGATCGAATGTGCATGTGGAGTTCCAAATTGGTGTCTGTCCTAGCTACCCAACCTATATTCCTTCTACGACGTTTTGTAATTTTAAACTGTCAAGTGCTAAGAAGTATTTTGCAAGGTGTTTTGTTGCAAAATAGTAATGTGCTTTTGAATACTCTCATATTAAAGCTCTCATATTAAACGAAATGCTCACCGGTCCGCAAGCGTTTCAAGTACGTAATCAGGAAAAACATTAATTTTAACGTATAACAGCAAACTTTCTCCTCACTTCCGTTGAATATTAAGTTTACCCTCGTCTTCGTATTAGAAAAAAAGATTTAAAAAATATTTTCTACAACGCAGAAAAATCCAACGAAAATGGTACGTTCATACGCCCCTGATTGTTTACGTTCGGTGGACCTCTCTAGTTACCACTGTCATTCTCAAAACGGGCCAACTATTCAGGTTCGAGTGTATTTTGTTCAGTCACCTTTTGTGGTTAAATATTCAAAGCTGTTTTGTTGAAAACTCGGCTTTTTGGCTTGGAAATTCATCATTTATGATTGAAAGCTAATTCCTATTAATTGAAAAATCTACTACCATATTTTTGGTGTAGAATTCATCTCTTTTGGTTAAAATTGTTTTAAAGAAATTTTATCTTTTTCGCTTGAAAGTTCAATAATTTGTTTGAAAATTGACTTATTTTTTTTAAGTCTTATTTTTTAGTTAAAAATTTAACTTTTTTGTTAAACATTCGTCTTCCTGGATAGAAAATCTAACTTTTAAAATTGAGAATTCATCTTTTGGGAGGAAATTCATCTTTTTTGGTTAAAAATTTATCTCTTATAGTTGAAAGTTAATTCTTTTTGGTTGAATTAGCTACTATTATATTTTTGGCCCAGAAAAAATCTCTTTTGGTAAAAATTCTACTATTTGGTTGAAAATTTAATGATCCAATTGAATATTCAACTATTTCCTTAAAACAAATATTTTTTGGTAGAAAATTGAATTTTTTCCGTCTCTTGGAATAGCAAATTCATTCATTTGGTTTGAAGATTTATCTTTCCGTAGGAAAATCATATTATTTTCGGTCTAGAATTCATCCCTTTTTATTCAATATTTCACAATTTGGTCAAAAACTTAATTATTTTGTTGAAAATTCAATCATTTTTTTGAAAAGTCATATTTTTTTGGTGAAAAATTTAATTTTTTTGTTAAACATTTGTCTTTTTGAATAGAAAATTTATCGTTTCGGCTTGAAAATTTAACTATTTGGTTAAAAATGTAACTTTTATATTTTGTTGAAAATTCTTCTTTCTTGGTTAAAGATTAACTTTCATGTTGAAAATTTATCTTTTCGAGTTTAAAAAACAAATATTTTATAAAACATTTAACTTTTTAGATAGAAAAATCAAACCTTGTTGAAAATTCTTCTTTTCGAGTTGAAAATTTTAATCTTTTAAAAAAATCATCAAATCAAAGCTGTTTTGTTGAAAAATCGTCTTTCTGGCTTGAAAATTCAACAATATCGTTGAAAAATTCAACTATTTGGTTAAACATTTAACTATTTTGTTGAAAATAAAATTATTTTTTTAAGAAATATTTTTTTGTGGAATATTCAACTGCATATATTTATATTATTATATTATTTCAATTTTTGCAATATTTAACATTTTCCCTACTGGATATAAAATCTAACTTTTTGGATTAAATATTTGTCTTTTTTTAGAAAAGTAATCTTTTTTTTCAAGTGCATCTTTTATAGTTAAAAGTTAATTTTTTTTAGTTAAATAGTCTACTATTATATTTTTGGTCCAGAATTGATCTCTTCTGCTTAAAAAGTCCACTATTTGGTTAACAATTAAATTATTGTGTTAACAATTCAACTATTTTCTTAAAAAGTCATTTTTATTGGCAAAAAAAATTGAGCTATTTCGTTGAACATTTGCTTTTTTGGATGCAAAATCCATTTTTTTTTTTGCTTAAACATTCAACTATTTAGTTAAAAATTTAAATTTTTTTGTTGTAAATCCGTTTTTTGGTTTGAAAGTTTAATTATTTGTTTGTTAATACAAATTTGTGTTAAAAAATCATTCTTATATTTAAAAATTCAACTATTTGGTCAAAAATTCATTTTTTTGGGATGAAAATTTAAATTTTTTGTTAAAATGTTATCCTTTCTGGTCAAAAATTCCATTTTTTGTTAAACATTAGCCTTTTTGTATGCAAAGTTCATATTTTTGTGTTAAAAATTCATCTTGTTAAAAAATAACTTTTTTGTTGAAAATTTATTTTTTGGTTAAAAATTTCACTATTTTGTTGAAAATTAAATATATTTCGACAATAATGTTATGTAAAAGAATTTATTCTCCTATTTTCTTTTGAAATCATCTTATTTTCCCTATTTTGTAAGTATTTTGGGCTGTGAATTCATAAACCACTTTTACAATAATTTACATTATATAGTTTACCTTAAAGTGCTAAAATTTTGAATTCTTTTCAAAATTTATTTAATAAAGCAATTAGTGTTGAATAATAAGTTTTAATTGTTATTAGGAATTCTTAGAAGTCAACCGGAAAAATGTAACTTTTTCTAGAAAATAAAGAAATATATATAGGTATATCAGAAGAGGATTGCGAATGCGCCAACGTCGTGAAGAGGGTGAAATAACGCGGGGGTGCAAATCGTCTTGAAGGCAGTGGGGAGATTTTCTAGTAGAAGAGCAACAGGCGATCCTCTCAAGATTGTCACTTACCACACATCCCCCGTTTGTACAGGTGAGTAATCAGATTTTTCACTCGTAAATTTTTTTTTTTTAACATTTAAATTTAACTCTGGAGAATTGCTTGAAATTTTTGCTAATTTAAAAACGGCTCAAAACTTTCATTCTCTAAAAATAAGAACTTACAAAATAAAATTTAAAGAAGTAATTAAATTTTTATTTTTTAAGTTATGGTTTTTCTAGATTCAAAGCTTTTAAAAATATTTCAATTCTGAACATTTGCCTTGATTATTAGAGGTTCTTAAATAAATAAATTTTCTTGATTTTTGAATAGACCGAAACAGAAGAACAAGTTTAATAATTCGAGGGAAAGAAAAATGGGCCGCTCTATCTGCATAATTCTACTATTGACAGGTAATTTTTTTCGTATTTTAATTGTGTGCTAAATGAGTAAAAATTATTATCTTTGTTTTTAATTTACTTAAATTTTTTTTTTGAGGGTTAATTTATATAATCATAGAAAATTTTGTAACTAAATTCAAAATAAAAGATGGTGTTTTGGTAAAAGAAAATTATTTTGGATTTATTAGAAGAAGAGATATTACTCATAAAATGTCGGATGCTTTTTATATTAGTTTTTTGAAGGCAGAGGAAAATCTCGACGCTCCTAATATTACACGATTAGGATATAGATTTCAACCGCGGACAATGAAATTTAATTAAAACCGAAGTAAAGTGTACAATGGGATTTAAAACTCCTTTGTCTTGACAAATTCAAATACAAAATTTGTTTTACAAACGATTTATCATAATAGATCAGAGCTGCTAGTTTTTTTAATTATAATAAATTGACAAATAATATTCATGAACTAAATTGATTTGTTTGAAGAATATGCAAATTTCGCATAAAGCGATTAATAAAAATGAAAAATTGGTAAGAAAAGAGGATTTTATTTTTACTGAATATTTTGTAAAATGATAATCACCCCGTATTTTATATTTAGAACATTTTCTTCTGTAAAAATTTCATCAAATATGTTTTGAGTATTTTTTCGTTGGGTATTCTACCAATTTCAATATACTTACATTATATCCCGCGGATTTGTATCCAATCTCTATTCTAATTTGACCCAATACATCGATTAGGGTCGGGACAACCTCCTTTATTTTTATTTTTTCGTTATGATTCTATTTTTCATACAAAGCCGGCTTTTTTTTTGGTTTTTATTTATGAAAATAGTAAATTAAATTTTTTTAAATTTAAACCTTTCTGTGGTGTTTATTTTCTTAGTAAATTACTATTCCTTATTCCTTATACTTATTATTTATGTTTTAATTACATAAGTGTAAGGGGTTAATTACATTTTCAGTCAAATTTGTCAAATAAAATCTGTATTATATTAAATGTTTTTGTTTTATGAAAGACTTTGATGTAAATATATGCCAGACAAATCGTTTTTAAATCATTTAGATCGACACACTTAAATCAAACCCCTACGATTAAAAAAACCTTAACTGCAGTGACTTAAACCCAAATTATTCTAGTCTCAATAAATAAATTCTAAATTATTAGGTTGAATTGTATATCCTAATCTTTTAAAAGTGATTTTACTGATTTTAAAATTAAGGAAACTGAGTTCTGATCAAAACAATCGATGAGCAAAGTGAACAAAATTGAGCAAAATTGAGCAAAATTGAGCAAAATTGAGCAAAAAATTCTTTCTTTGTTTTGATTACTTTTGCTCTGAGACTTACAATAGTTTGATGCGTTAAACATTACATGAATAGTAAATATATCAAACTGATGTGAAGTTATTTAGTAAACTTGTAAACTTTCTCAAAGTTATTCATTGAAGTTACTCGTAGGTTCAGGAACTTGTAATTACTTCATTGACATTCATTATTTGTCTCAAAGTACGAACACTACATACATAAATGCATTAAATCGATCTTATTTTCTTGATAGTTCATAATTTGAAGCAAACTTCCCATTTTATTCAAGTATAATTTTAAATTTCATTTTATAATCCAAAAAGAAAACTGAATATTTTAGAACTATGGGTGGCGACTAGGGTGGTACAAAAATGCATCGGAAAATTATTTATTCGAATTTTTCGGCATATCGCCCGGATTCGATTACACACAAAAATGAATTCTTTTTTCTGAAAAAAATGATATTTAGAGGACGAATCGTCAATATTAACTAAATAACAATAAAATAACGAAAAAATTGGTTTTGTACGCCAATTATGACTTTTTTGCGGTTTTTCAAATGAAAATTGTTTCTAATACATAAAACCATACTTTATACTCAAGTTAGATGTTTACATAAATTGTTTAAACAATTTATTATTATAGTTAATAATTTTTTCTTTGCTTAATGGTAGAAAGTTGCTGTTTTTTTCTAAAATTTTTAACTATTTGTCTATTTTTCACATGGAGTGACTTAATAGTTAATTAAATTTAGCAAAAATAATTGTTCAAACATATCACTATTGTTTATAACTATCTTCATCTATATTATTGCTAGATAGTTACGTTTTTTTGTTGTTGAAATTTTTAACCTTTTGTCCATTTTTCAAGTAGAGTGAAGTAATAAATTGTTCAAGCTAGAGAAAATAATTATTTAAACAATTTATTACTATTGTTAATAATTTTAACTTTACTAAATGGTAGAAAGCTGCTATTTTTTCTGAAATTTGTAACTAATTGGCTATTTTTTACTTGTAGTGACTTAATAGTTAATTAAATTTAGCAAAAATAATTTTTTGAATATATTATTATTGTTCATAACTATCTACATCTATATTATTGATAAATAGTTGCGGTTTATTTAAAATTTAAACTTTTTGTCCACTTTTTACTAGGTGAGGTAAGAAATAATGCAATTTAACAAAAATAATTGTTTAAACAATTTATTAATTGTTTATCTTCTTTTAAATAAGTGCTAGAAAGTTGCGGTTTCTTCTGAAATGTTTAACTTTGCTTTGCGTTTTGATTTATGAACAAATAATAAATAAATATTAGAGAGGGTCTGATATTAAAATATGTAGAATTTCAAATTTTTTTTCATGCTTTGCAATACACTTCTTTTTGTAAATAAAAAAAAACTTGTACAAGTTATTTACAGGAATAGGAAAAAAAGCAAAAATAATTTATTTAAAAAATACAATACCATTTAAAACATGATTCTTACCGAGATTCACTTATTCTTTGTTCATCCATTAAAAGTCAAAGCAAAACTGAAGATTTCAGAAAAAAAACTTATTAAAATTAATCTGAGAGAAGATAGTTATAAGCAATAATAAATTTTTCGAACAAATATGTTTGTTAACTTTCATTATTTATTACTTTACTAAGTAAAAAGTGGATAAAAAGTTTCAAATTTCAAAAGAAACCGCAGCTATCTAGTATTAATAAAAAGGAAGATAGTTATAAACAATAATTTGCTTAAATAATTATTTTTGCTAAATTGGATTAATTACTAACTCACTTCTAGTAAAAAAAAGG
>JAUELO010000330.1:3183318-3199426 GCA_032357855.1 Amphibolips quercusostensackenii
ATCCAAACGATCTTTTCACGTGTTTTTCCTCCGGACGTTTCACAACGAGAACTTTTCAACATCGTGGCTCTTCCTCTCGTTGAAAATTTAATTCAAGGGAGAAACAGTTTGTTATTCACGTATGGGGTGACTGGAAGTGGCAAAACTTACACCATGACGGGAGAATCACAAGATAGTGGAATTATGCCCCGCTCTTTGGATGTTATTTTTAATAGCATTGCTAATTACCAGGCGAAAAAGTTTGTATTTAAACCGGACAAACTGAATGGATTCGATGTGCAAAGCGAAACTGATGCCATGCTGGACAGGCAGAATGAACTTCATGCTGGATTGACGACTCCTCGAAATGGGAAGATGAGGACGTTAGTATTTTTTGAGAATTGGAATCTTTTTTATAGGGCAAAGAAACTTTATTTTTCTTATTATTTATTTTTATATTATTTACGTTCCTTGTATTTCTATTTCTACTCCTTTTCTGCAGTTTCTTCCTCCTGATGATTATATTCTTAGCTAAAAATTTTATTATTTGGTTGAAAATTCAACAATTTTGTGAAAAAATCATCCTTTTTTGTTGTAACTTCATCCTTTTTGGTTGTTAATTCAAACTTTCTATTAAAAATTTAAACTTTTTGTTAAAAATTCATTATTTTAGGTTAAAAGTTCGACTATTTTGGTAGAAAATTAACTTTTTGTTGAAAATTTATATTTTGATGTCGAAAATTAAACTGAAATCTTTGTTGATTGTAACTTCAACCTCTTTTTAGAACATTCGTCTTTTTGGTTTAATAATTCGTCTCTTTTAGTAGGAATTTCATCTTTTTTGAGTAACAAAGCAACCGTTTGTTTTAAAATTAATCTTCTTCAAAGGATTTAACTATTTTGTGGAAAATTCGTATTGGTTGAATACAACGGTTTTTTTATATTTAAAATTAAAATCTTTTTTGGTTGAAGTATCAACTATTACATTGTTTCTTGCAAATTCATTTTTGTTGTTGAAGATTTATCATTTTTTGAAAATTGATATTTTTTAATTGAAAATTCAACTACTTGGAAAAAGGTTAAACTAATTTGGTAAAATTTATTTTTTCGATTGTAATGTAACTATTTTAATTCCTTTTTCTTTTGTTTCAAATTAATTTTTTTCTAACTGAAAAGTAATTCGTCTTTTTTTCAGAAAAAATATTTTCGTGATTTAAAATGTTCACTTTTTTGGTTAAAAATTCACCTGTTGTTCAGAAAATTTGTCTTGAAAGTTTAAACATTTGTATGGATTTTTTTTGTTGGCTGAAAAATCTTTATTTGTTAAAAATTTGACTATTTTGGTGAAAATTATTTTTTTTTAGAAAATTAACTATTTTTATTGATAATTTAAAATTTCCATTTTTGTTTGAACATTTATCCTTTTTAGTTGAAAATTTAACTTTTTGTGTAGGAAATTTAACTGTCTTCGAAAAATTTGTATTTATGGCTTGAAAATTTAAATATTTTAAAGATTATCAATTCAGGTGTAGATGAAACCGTTCAGTTAAAAATTCATTTTCTATAAAGGATTCAACTAGTTTGTTGGAAATTCGCATTTTTTGTTGAATTCAACTGTTCTTTATTTTAAATTAAAATCTTTTTTGGTTGGAGTATCAACTATTACATTATTTGTTGTTGAAGATTTATCATTTTGTTGAAATTGATATTTTTTAATTGAAAATTCAACTACTTGGGAAAATGTTAAATTACCTTGCTAAAATATATTTTTTTGATTGTAATGTAACTATTTTAATTTGTTCTTCTTTTGTTTCAAATTAGTTGCTTTTTTTAACTGAAAATGTAATTTGTCTTTTTGTCTAGAAAAAAATATCTGCCTGGTTAAAAATTTTTTACTGCTTTGGTTGAAAATTCAACAGTAGTTTAGAAAATTCGTCTTGAAAGTTTAACAATTTGTATGCAATGTTTCTTTTTATTTGACAAATCTTTATTTGTTGAAAATTGGACTATTTTGGTGGAAATTATTTTTTTTTTTAGAAAATTAAATTTTTTTAATGATAATTTAAATTTTCTATTTCTGGTTTAAAATTGATCCTTTTTAGTTGAAAATTTAACTTTTCGAGTAGAAAAACTGTCTTCTAAAAATCCGTATTTTTGGCTTGAAAATTGAAATATTTTAAAGATCAATGATTTGCTTGTAAATGAAACTGTTCAGTTGAAAATTAATTTTCTTTGGTTGAAGATTAATCTTTTGTTTGAAAATTCGACCATTTGGTTGAAAATTTATCTTCGCAGGTTAGAAATTCAACTATTTGGTCGAAAATTCAACTGTTTTTGGTAAACATTAGTCAATTTGGGCAGAAAATTAATCCTCTTGAATTGAAAATTAATTTTTTTTTACTAAGAACTCAACTCTCTTCGAAAAATGCAATTTTTTAGTATTTTGAACAAATTTTAATAATTTGAAGGTATTCCAAAGGATTTTAAACATTTTGGGGTATTTTGAAAAATTCCAAGGAATTTTCAACAACTTCTTAAAGTTACCAAATATTTCAAAGGATTTGAAATATTTGAGGGTAATTTAAAAGATATCAAAGCGTTTTTAATATATTTCAATGATTTGACGGTATTTCAAAGGAATTTTCAAGATTTAAAATTTTTTTTTAAATTGCATAGAATTTAAAAGAACTTTCAAAAGTTTCAAAACATTCTAAAGGATTTCAAATATTTTAGGATATATAAAAATATTTCAAGGCATTTGTAAAGAGGTTTGAAATTTAAAGTATTTTAAAAGATTCCAAGGCCTGTTAAGGCATTTTCAAGAAATTTTTAAATGTGCTTGGGATTTTTAAGTATTTTCTGCAATTTTGGAAGATATGGAACGACTTTAAAGAACCTATAAGGTTTTAGGTTTTTTAAAAATAATCCAAGAAATTTTTAATAGATTTCAATAAATTTAAAAAGATTTTAGGGTATTAAAAAAATTCCATGGAATTTTGAAGAGCTCTAAAAAGCTTCAAAGCATTGTAAAGGATTTAAAATTATTTAGGGTATTTTCAAAGATTCCAAGGCATTTTCAAGAGATTTTAAAATGTGCATAGGATTTTCAGGAATTTTCTACAATTTTTAAAAATATGGAACGATTTTATAGAACCTATAAGGTCTTAGAGTATTTTAAGGATTCCAAGGAACTTTGAATAGATTTCAAATATTTGAAGGGATTTCAAAGGATTTTTTTTAAAGAATTTTTTTTAAAGGAATTTTGAAGAGCTTTAAAATGTTTCCAAGTAATTACAATGGACTTAAAAGTATGTACGATATTTTAAAAGTTTCCAAAGCATTTTTAATAGGTTCCAATCATTTAAAGAATTCCAAGGAAATTTTAAGATTTTAGGGTATTTTTAAAAATTTCAAGGAATTTTTAAGAGCTTTAAAAGGTTACCAAAGATTTTAATGAATTTGAAATATTTTAGAGTATTTTAAAAGATTTCAAAGAAGAAATTTCAATAAGGTGCAAGTATTCTAAAGAAATTTAAAGATTCTATGGTATTTGTAAACCTTTCAAGTAATTTAAGAGAACTTTAAAAAGTTTCAAAACATTTTAAAGGATTTCAAGTATTTTAGTATATTTAAAAATATTTCAAGACATTTGTCATGAAATTAAAGAATTTCCAAAGATTCTAAAATATTACAGAAGATTTTTGAAGATTTCTGAGTATTTTAGTGATTTCAAGGTATTGTAAAAGCTAAGAAGGTATTTTAATACATTTTCCAGGATTTCAGGAAATATTATCAAATTTTACGGTATTTTATAATACTTAAATGGATTTTAAAGAATTTTTCATGTGAGGGATTTCGTAGCTTTCCAAGATTTTGAAGACATTTTCAAGTATTTTTTTTTGCATTTCTTTTGAATTAATGTAGAATTCACCCTGAATTCTTATTAATTTATATTGATTTGTTTTTAATTCTTTTAACTTTATTATAATTCTCTTGAATTTTTAATATACTGGACTTCTCAATTCTACTCAATGCAATGGATTTTTTTAGTTTTTGTTTCGTTCATCTTGAAGTCTTTTGAACTCACCTTGAATCCTTAGAAATTTTATTAATTTCCTTTAAATTTGCTTGGAATTTTTATTAATCTTATCGAATATTTCGGATTTCTTTTTTTCAATTCATTTGAATTCTTTTGAGTTTACCTTAAATTGCTTCAAAGTCTTATGAAACGATTTTTTTTTTAATTCGAAAGAAAGAATTTTAAGGGATTTAAAAAAGTTTTCTTGCGATTTTGAAGAATTTTCTAGAACTTTGAAAGATATGGAACGATTTTATAGAACCTTTAATGTTTCAGAATGTTTTAAAAGCTCTTAAGGGATTTTAATGAATTTTCCAGGATTTCAGAAAATCTATCAGATTACGTGTAATTTTACAGGATTTTATAATATTTTAATGGATTTGAAAGGTTTGAGGGTATTTTCCAAATTTTAAGGAATCTTTGGAATATTTTGGGATATTTTTTTAAAATCCAAGGAATTATAACGAGCTTTGAAAAATTGTAAGCGATTTCAAAATACTTTAAAGGATTTGAGATATTTGAAGGTATTTTAAAAGATACCAAGGAATTTAAACTGATTTTAGTAAGTTAATGGGATTTCAAATATTTTAGGGTACTTTCAAATATTCCAAGGCTTTTAAGAGATTTAAAAAATTGGAAGTGATTCTAAAGGATTTTAAACATTTTGGGATATTTTTAAAAATTCCAAGGAATATTCAAGATCTTTAAAAACTTTCAAGTGATTTGAAGTATTTTAGGGTATTTTTTTTAATTCTATGAAATTTTCACAAGCTTAAAAAATGGTCAGGGATTTCAAAAGATTGTAAAGTATTTAAAATATTGTAGTGTATTTCAAAATATTCTCAGAAATCTTGTAGTGATTTCAGTAATTTAATAGATTAAAAAAATTTGTAGGTTATTTTCAGTGATTCGAAGGCTTGCGGGAGTTTTAAAAAGTTTCAAGGGATTTCAAAGGATTTTAGGATATTATTAAAAATTCGAAGGGATTTTTAAGAGCTTTAAAAACTTTCAAGAGATTTGAAATGTTTTAGGGTATTTTTAAAAATATCAAGGAATTTTTTATTAATTTCAGTATTTCAATGGATTTGAAATGATGATAATGATTTGAAATATTTGAGGAAATTTAAAAATATTCCAAGTCTTTTTTAATTGATTTCATTATTTTAATAGGATTTCAAATATTTCAGTTTATTTTAAGGGATGTTAAAGGACTTAAAAAAAATGTTTGTGTGGTTGTACAGAATTTTTGTAGAATTTCGAAAGATGTGGAACGATTTTGCAGGACTCTTAAGGTTTCGTGATATTTGAAAGATTCCAGGGAATTTTATTGGATTTCCGAGGATTTCAATGATTTTATGAAATTTTAAAAGCTCAAAATATTTTAATACATTTGTCTAAAATTCAGGAAATATCAAATTTCTTAGAATTTCACGGGATTTTATCATATTTTAATGGATTTAAAAGAATCTATTCACAAGTAGTGAGGGATTTCGTAGTATTTCAAAGATTTGAAGAAATTTTAAAATATTTTTTGTAATTCATTTCAAACCATTTGGAATTCATCCTCAATTCTTATTAATTTATCTCAAATTCTTATTAATTTATCTTGAATTCTTTTAAATTCTTAGGAATTCTCCTAATTTTTTAAAATTTACTTGTATTCTTCCAAATTCTACTTAATTCAATGGATTAAAACAAAATTTTTTAGTATTTTTTTAGTTCATCCTAAAATCTTTCAAGCTAATCTCGAATTGTTAAGAATTTGTCCAGATTTTTTTGAATTCCCTTGCATTTTTTAAACTTATTTCAAACTTTCTGAGTTCGATTAATTTTTTTATATTTTTGAATTGTTTGAAATTCACTTGAATTTTTTAATTCACCCTGAATTTTTTTAAATTCATCTTTAATTTTTATGAATTTCATCGAATTCTTTTCATTTCCCTTAAGTTTCTTTAAATTCATTCCAGTTTTACTGAAATCAATAGAATCTTTTGTATTCAAAAAAAAGTTCAATTTATTTGAATTCTTTTAAAAGAGTTACAACGATTTGAAAAAGGGTGCAGTAGGCCAGATTTAAAAGATTTTTTAAAAAAACTTCAAGGATTTGAAACGATTTCAAGAGGTTTCAAACGATTTTAGAAAATTTTAAAGTTTTCTCAAAAATTTCGCAAACATTTCGAACATTTCATTAAGATTTCAACGATTTGAAAAAGGCGTGTAGATCAGATTTCGAAGATTTCACCAAGATTTCAAGGATTTTAAAGATTTCAAAAAGGGTATAGTAAACCCTATTTCTAAGATTTCTAAACATTTCAAAGATTTTAAACGATTCCAAAATTTTTTAGAAGATATCAAAAGATTTCACAAAAGTTTCAAAGATTTCATGAAAAATCCATAAAGATTTAAAAAGAATACAACAATTTTAAAGATTTTTCCGAAATTTTTTCGAATGATTTTACAAATTTTCAAAGAATTCACAAGGATTCAAAAGATTTCAAGAATTACATATATTTCAAAGCATTTAAAAATTTAATATTCAGTAATTTGGTTGAAATTCGTTTTCTTTCTTTACTGAAAAATCTTTTTTAGTTGAAAAATATTTAATAAGATTTCAAAAGATTTCAATGATTACAAACGAACACAAAAGATTTCGCAAACAAAAATTAAAGAAAGATTTAATAATTATTTCAAAGATTTCATTAAGATTTCAAGAGATTCCAAAAAATTACATAAAGGTTTCAAAGATTTCAAGGATTTTAAAACTTTTATAAAAGCTTTAAAAAATTCCAAAAGATTTCACAAAGACGAAGGGTGGCTGCAGGGTGGACAGGAAAACCGGGAATTTTATGAAACCGGGAAATGGCAGTGAATTTATTTTTTGACTGAGAATTTTAGAAATTTGTAGAAAAAATATCTTTCCGACTTTGATTTCAACTATTTTTTAAATAATTAGTTAAATTGTTATCTTTTTCAATTATGATATCATTCAGTTTAAAATGCGTAATTCGAAAATCTTTCGCTCTAAAAATTTTCGATTTTAGATTTTAATTATTTTTATATGCATATTTAAAGACTTTTTATAGATTAAACACTAAAATTAGAACCGTTTGAAATCGAAGATTTTGGATGAATATTTTTAGTTGACCAACTGTGAATGTAAATTAATGCATGATTTTAAAAATTGAACTGTGCTTTCAGGATTAAAAAGGGATTAATAATTGATTTTGCAAGACGATTCGAAATCAGTTCACAATTTTAGAATTTCCAGATTTTAACGTTAAAAATTAAACTGTTGCAAATGGAAAGTCTTATTAGTTAAGCAAATGTAAATGATTGATTGAAACTTTATAAACTATTTCAATTTTAAAATAACTTCAAAATAATATAATGATAATAAAAGGCTTTTATTAAATTGCAAATATTGTTTTAGTCTAAAATGTTTCATTTTAAACCATTCAAGTTGAGATTTTATAATTAAGAAAAGGAACAATTACTTAATATTTAGAAATATCTGACTGTTTATTTAAAATCAGTAATGTTATAAATCAAATATTCAAAACAAAAAAACTATACTTTTGTCGTTACATTTTTAATTTTTCTATTTAAAAAAACTTAATTTGTAAGCTAAATTGGTGAATTTTTATGTATAAGTAACAATTCAACAGCTATTATTCTTAGAAAAAATTCTTACCGAAATTTCGGTGTAAGCAGCCAATGGCCTAACTTAAAATATAGATTTTTACTGATTTCGAACCAAAAATTTAGAAGATTTTTAAGAATTGTAAAAGGCTTCAAAAGAATAAAAAAACACTTCCTTAAGATTCACGGGAAAATTGAAAATGATTTTTTAATTTGAAAAATTAATTTCAAGAGAGCATTGAAAAAGATGTAGAAAGATTGATAAAATTGTCAAAAATGAATGTGGAAGACTTTAAGGATTTTTTTTTAATTTGGGAGCTTTAAAAAAAATGTTAGGAAAAATTCGAATCGTTTTAAAAGATGTTTAGAAGTTCTGAAAAAATGTCAAAAATAATTTAAAATGTGAAAAAAACGTAAAATAACATGTAGATTTTTCAAGATTAATAAATAAAATTTGGAAGCATTTTAAGGACTTTCAAACTATGTATTTAAAATAAAAATAATTTATCTTTTCATTCAAGAAATGTTTAGTTTATAAAAAATGTTACTGTTTAATTTTTGATATTTCTAGCTTAAAATTGCTTAAAAAGATATAATTTTGAAATTTTTTGAATTTAATGATTGATTCTTTAATTTAGAGCATTGAAAATGATAACGTAGATTTATATTTTTGGAACTGAATCTTTAAACTCTATAATTTTTACAATTTTAAAATTTTTGATTTGGCAATTTAACTGCATTTAATTTAGAATTGTTCAGTTGATAAGTGTTAGTAGATTTTATTTTACACGTGTAAATTATTGAGCATTTTAGTATCAAATTTTTGAATTAAATATCTCTTAAACTTTAATTTTAAAAGTTGAAAATTCAAGAGTTCCACTTTGAGTGCTTTAATTTGCAGCTCAGTTTTTATGACTTCAAATGGAAAAATTTGTAGCTTTAGAGTTCGAATTTTTGAATTCATTGACCGCGAAAAATGTTTGCGAACCAGGAAAAAATGGGAAATGACTGGTAATTTTTTTCTTTGATTAAAACGGCAACCCTGAAGACAACTTATGTTCGCAACAAATTAAGAATTTGTTTATTTGTGATTCGTCTTTCTTTAGAAATTGTTGGAAAAGACTTTTTGTGGAAAAGACCTTGAATTTTGTTTCTAAGAATCGATGGATACCCTGTTTGAATACTTTAGATACATTCCAACTCTAGATGCTTTCAATTTTTTAAACGACTCATTTTTAATTCCTTACAAATTGGAATGCTTTTTGAACGTCCTTGTCGCTAATACAACGTTTGAGTCTTTAAATTTTCAAATTCTTACTTCTGAACCTGATCTTTATTATTTTTTAAACCAAAAAATTCATAAATTTTCAGGCGCAAAGCTGATAGCGACAGCGACAGTAATCCAATGATTCTGAGAGCCGCAGAAGAATCTCAGGTGATCCAGGTGGATCCAGACAACGTCTACGCTGTGTTTGTTACATACGTTGAGATATATAACAACAGCGTATACGACCTACTAGAAGAAGAGGACGTTCGAGCAAAGTAATTATCCTTAAAACTAAAATCTTGAGATTCATACTGCCGTGATTTGAAGGAACACCGTTAACTCAGGGTGTCTACCCTACCTGGAAAACCTGGAAATGTCAGGGATTTTTTTTTTTTTTTCAAGGTCGGGGAATTTTTTCGAGATCGTGTTTACTTTTTTTTATTTAATTTAAATATAAAATTGAATAACAATGATTCTTCATTTGTAAAAGTAACTTCATATAACTGTATTTAACTATATTTTGTTGAAAATTATTTATTTATTTTTTTTTATTTAATTTTTTTACCTGACAAAATAACTATTTTTTTTCGGTTGAAAATTGGTCGTTTTTTGTTGAAAATTGATCGTCTTTGGTTGAAAATTCTAGTATCTGGTTGAAAATTCATGTATTTTGTTGATAATTCGTTCTTATTGGTAGAAAATAATTATTTTTAGTTGAAAATTCAACAGATTATCTGCAATTTTTTCTCGATTGATTGAAAAGTCTGTCTTAGTTGAAAATTTAACTCATGTTAAAAAGTCGTCTTTTTTTGGTTGAGTTCGACCATTCTTTATTGAAAATAAAAATCTTTTTTGGTTGAAATATTAGCTGCTACATTTTTGTTCAGAATTCGTATTTTTTTAAATGAAAATTCAATTACTTGGTTGAAAGTAAGACCATGCTGTTACAAATTGATCTTTTTGGTTGAAGATTCATAATGTTAACTGAAACTTATATTTTTTCTTGAAAAATGAGCTATTTGATTGAAAATTCGTTTTTTCTTTAGCAGAAAATTCATTTTTTTTTGCTGAAAATTTAACTTTTAGTTAAAAGTTTACCTGATTTTTTGAAAATTTCTTGTTTATTTAATTGTAAATCAATTTTTTTGACTAAAAATGTAATTATTTCCGTTGAATAGTCCATCATTTTAGTTCAAATTGTATCTTTTTGTTTAAGCATTTAATTTTTTAGCTAAAAATTTTACTATTAAGTTTTTGGTTGATAATTAATGTTAGGTTGAAAATGTATATTTTTTACTCAAAATTCAAATACTTCGGTTGAAGATTCATAGTTTTAATTTAAAATGTATCACTTCGAGAATGTAACTATTTTTTTAATTTTTTTTTTTAACTAAAAATTCATGTATTTTGTTAAAAAATCATCTTTCTGGAATAAAATTAATCTTGTTGTTTGAAAATCGTCTATTTTGGTAGAAATTTAAGTTTTCCAGTTAAATAAGTATAATTTTCGTTAAAAATTCATCTTTTTTGTTGATAATAAATTAGCTTGGTTATAAATTGAACTCTTTTATTAAAAATTCATCTTTTATGTTTGAAATTCATCTACTTTTGTTGAAAATTAATTTTTTAAACTAAAAATTTAACTATTCTACTTTTTGTTGAAAATTCAAGTTTTCCAGTTAAATAAGTATAATTTTTAGTTAAAAATTCATCTTTTTGGTTGTTAATGAAAGAACTTGGTTTAAGCTTAATCTTTTTATTAAAAATTCATTTTTTTTGTTTAAAATACCTCTGTTTCATTCCATTACATTTTAGGTTGAACATTAATCCTTTTTAGTTCAGAGTTCGACTGTTTGGATAAAAATTTGTCTTTTTTAGTTAAAAATGCATCATTTTTAGTTAGTTAATGCGTCATTTTAGTTGAAAAATTGCATCATTTTAGCTAAAAATTTTGTATTTTGTTGAAAAATTCATGTATTTCGTTAAAAAATCATGCATTTTGTTAAAAAATAGTTACTTTTGGAATAAAATTAACCTTCCTGTTCAAAGAATAATATTTTTTATTGAAAATTCAAGTTTTCCAGTTAAATAAGCAAAATCTTAGTTGAAAATTCATCATTTTGATTGAAAATAAAACAACTTGGTTAAAACCTCAACTCTTTTGTTAAAAAGTCATCTTTTTTGTTCGAAATTCATCTGTTACAGTTGAAGATCGTCTTTTTGAGTTGAGATTTTATCACTTAGTTTTAAAATATGTTTTCATTTGTTGAAAATTAATTTTTTAAATTTAAAATTTGACTATTTAATGTTTGATTAACAATTTATCTTCTCTAGTTGAAAATTCATGTATTTTGATTAAGATTTCGTCTTTTTTGGTAGAAATGAATCTTTTTGGTTGATAATTCAAATATGCGGGTCAAAGATTTATCATTTTAATTAAAAATTTGTCTTTTTGCTGTAAAATTTAAATATTTAAATTAAACATTAATTATTTGAGTGGAAAATTCATCTCCTTTGTTGAAAATTAATTTTTTCAACTATCCTATTATTTGTTGAAAATTGAACGTTTTTAGTTTAAAAATCAACTATTTGGTTGCAAATTGTTCTTTTTTAGTTGAAAATTCACGTATTTAGTTAAAATTCGTCTTTCCCGGAATAAAATTAATCTTCTTGTTTGAAGAATAATCTTTTTTGTTGAAAATTCAAGTTTTCCAGTTAAATATGCATCATTTTAGCTAAAAATTTATCTTTTTTTCTTTAAAATTAAGTACTTGGTTGGCAGTTACTCTTTTGTGAAAAATTCATGGTTTTAGTTTAGAATCCATTTATTTCAGTTAAAGATCGTCATTTTGAGTTGAAAATTTATCCCTTTCTTTTAAAATGTGTGTTTTTTTGTTGAAAATTAATTTTTCAAATTGAAAATTTAAACATTTAATGTTTGGTTGAAAATTCATCTTTTCTGGTTCAAAATTCCACTATTTGATTCACAAATTGATCTTTTTTAGTTCAAAATTCAAGTGTTTAGTCTTTTTGGTAGAAAATTCTTTTTAGTCGAAAATTCAATTATTTGGTTAAAAATGCAATATTTTTACTTGAAAAATTAAGAATTTGAAGCAGTTTAAATTGAATTTAATATATTACCCACATTAATTTTACCTAAATTTGTATTGAATTTTAAATATAAAAAGATAAAATATAAATTTGTTTGAATCATTATGCAAATTCAGGAACTTTAGAGAGAAATGAAACAAATGATTAGTTATGTTTTTAGTATTATTAAATATTTAATTAATAGATGGGACTAATATATGTAAGAATTTCTTGTAATATAATAATTTGTCAAAGCTTTCTGAATAAAATTTGATTAAAATTGTTTTAAAAAATGAAAAATATTTGAATTATTCCGTACTATCAAAAATTATACCTGCAGGAAGAAACTTGAGAACCCTGGAAAAAACGTGGAATTGGCAGAGAGTTTTTTCCAGGATTTGAGTAGACACCCTGTAACTGCAAAATGAACAAAGTGGAGAAAATCGAATTTTTTGGTTGTTCTTGACTAATTTGCGTATGATTTTTTCATTTCTGCAAAATATTTTTTAAAAATATTAATTATTTAAAATGCAGTTAACGGTGTTGACTGGAATGCTAAAATTCAGGAAAACTCCGTAATTCGAGAGAACGCCGTTTATAGCAAAAGAATATTGAATAATGGAATTATTATAAATTATTATTCAATCACAAAATTTTAATTATAAAATATTACATATTATTATTATTAACTTTTTAATTACTAATTATTTATTTTCAAAATTAAATACTCTTCAATGATTGTTGATTGTTGAAAATTTGGAATTACAAATTATTCCATTTTTAAGAATTATATTTTAAAAGGGTTTAATTTGGAATATTTTACTTTTGGAAACTTACAATGGAAAATTTTTCAGTCTTAACGGTTTTCACTTTTAAACTCTTGAATTTTGAAGATTTACAATTAAAAACTCTTCAATTTCGAAAGATATATAAATAAAAATTCTTAAATTGTGATGATTTTGAAGATCAAAAGTTAAGTGTTTTAAATTCTATATATTCCAAATTGATGAAATTTGAAATGTAAATCATTAGAATAACAGTATTTTCAATTATACAACTTAAAACTAGCATAATTTTTACATTGTAAATTTAAAAAAAATTGAATTTCAAAGTTTGCGATTCAAAGTTCTACAATTTTGAATATTTACCACGCAAATTCTTCAACCTTAACGATTTGCAGTTTATTGTCTTCTATTTTAAAAGAATTGCAATTCAAAGGTGTCCAATTTTGAAGAGTTACAATTAACAATTTTTGAATGTTGAAAATTTTAAATTGCAAATTATTCACTTTTCAAAAATTGTATGTTAAAATGTATGTAATTTAAAACATTTTTTTTTAATAGTTCAATTTTGAAGACTTACAGTGGAAAATTCTTTCATTTTAACGATTTTCAATTTAAAACTCTTCAATTTTGAAGATTTAAAATTGAAATCTTTTTAATTTTGAAAAATGTATAAATGACAATTCTCAAATGTTGATGATTTCGAAAATGAAAAGTCAAGAGTTTTCAATCATAAATCTTCCAAATTGATGAAATTTGATATGTGAATCATTAAAATGACATCATTTTTAATTGTAAACCTTAAAACTTGCATAATTTAAAAATTTTTAATGTTTTAAATGAGGAAATCTTCCATTTCAATGATCGATGATTACGATTTTCACTGTTTTGAAGAGTTACAATTACAAACTCTTGAATTTTAAATATATATATTTGCAAGTTATTTTATTATTGAGACTTATATTTTAAAGGAGTTTAATTTGAAACGTTTTTTTAAATATTTTAATTTTGAAGATTTACAATTTGAAATTCGTCAATTTTAAATATTTGCAATTTGAAACTCTTTATTATCAAAAAAATTTTTTTTTTAAATTTGAACTTTTTTTTGATTAAAAAAATTTTAATTTTAACTTTTTAAAAAAAAATTTGAATTTTAATTAAAAATTGCAACTCAAATTTAAAACTCTTTAATTAATTATTGTTACTAATATTATTATTGTTAATGTTAATAATTCTTTTTGCGTTTTTCAAACTGATCTTTAAATCAGGCAAGTAGATATTAATGTTATAAATTTCAATAAATTGGAAGTCGAATGTCCTTTTAACCGAAAATATAGATAAAAATGTTATAACTGTGATTATATTCTTTAAATAAGGAATAATACGAAACTTCAGAGGAATTAATTCATGTTTATTTATTAAATGTACGTATAGTCCGAATGTATTAAGTATCAGTAAAGCTCGAAATTATTGATTTAAAATGAAAACATTGTCAGCATACTTTATAATCAAAGAGATATTAACAAACGAATGAAATATTACAAAATACATTTTTTAAATATTAAGTTTGCAATAAGTTTCTAATTTTTACATATAATTTAAGTATCCAGTAATTCATTTAACAAATTTTTAAACTCAAATGCATTATGATGAGATGCTTTTAACAGAGGTAATTAGATCAGGAACATCGCTGTCGGTTATAAATATAATTTTATTAATTTCTTTAGAAAATTTCCAACTAATTGTTTCCACTTCAACATCTGAAAAGATTTAAAAACATTATTGTTTACCTATTACATTCCTCAACAATATGACTTATTGTTACTTTAATACTGTTAATAATTATAAAAAAATACAGACTTTTAATAATAATTTTGCATTTTGCAATTTATAATAAGTAAATAAATGCAGTAACGGCATTTTTCGAAATATTCTCTAATCACAACTCGCCAATCTTTGCAGTTAATGGTGTTTCCCACAAATTATGCAATAATTACTTTTAAAGTTATAAACAATTTAAAAAATTATTTTAATAATCAGGTTATCTTTTTTCACGATTCTTACGATATATTAAAGTCATTTTTTGATTTTTTCGCAGTTGACGGTGTTTTTACAAATTGCGACAGTATAAGTTTATAAATTCCTCTTCTTTTTTAACAATTCACAATTATTTGATTGTTCCTAGAACTCTGCAGAGTAAAATCGTCCGAGAAGACGGTAATAAAAACATGTATGTCCACGCCGTGACGGAAATTGAAGTCAAAAGCACAGAAGAAGCTTTCGAAGTATTTCAGAGAGGACAACGCAGACGGAGAGTTGCACATACTGCTCTCAATGCAGAATCCAGCAGGTCTCATAGTGTCTTCACCATAAGACTCGTTCAGGTATTATTGATTCAAAATTTTTTCTGTATCATTCTAGAATAAAAAATAATACCGAAATTTTAATGCAGGGTATCTACCTTACCTGGAAAACTTAGAAACCTGGAATTTTCAGGGAATTTTTATATGCCTGGAAAAACCTGGAAAAGTCAGAGAATTTTTTTTAAGTCAGGGAATTTTTTCGAGGGCGTGCTTACTTATTTAAAATTAATTTTAATATAAAATTGAATAACAATTATTCTGCATTTGTAAAAGTAACTTTATATAACTGTATTTAACTATATTTTGTTGGAAATTAGTTTTTTTCTTTTTTAATTAATTTTTTTCAATGAAAAAATAACTATTCTTTTTTTGGTTAAAAATTGATTGTTTTTAGTTACAAGTTCAAGTATCTGGTTGAAAATTTATGTATTTTGTTAAAAATTCATTCTTTTTGGTTGAAAAATTTAACAGCTAATTTGCAATTTTTTTCTCTTAACTGAAAAATCTGTATTAGTTGAAAATTCATCTTTTTGTTAAAAATAAATGAACGTGGTTGAAACTTAATCTATTCGAGTGTAAGTTCATCATTTTAAGTTGAAAATTTATCACTTTGGTTCAAAATGTGTTTTCTTTAATGAAAAATTAATTTTTTTAATTGAAAATTTAACTGTTTAATGTTCGGTTAACAATTTATCTTCTTTAGTTGAAAATGCATGTATTTTGCTAAAGATTTCTTCTTTTTTTGCAGAAAAATAAAATCTTTTTCGTTGATAATTCAAATATTCCAGTTAAAAATACATTTAAGTTAAAAATTATCTTGCCGCTTCAAAATTTATATCTTTTTTAGTTAAACATTCATTATTTCAGTGGAAAGTTCATCCCTTTTGTTGAAAATTAATTTGTTTAACTA
>JAUELO010000330.1:3199526-3220743 GCA_032357855.1 Amphibolips quercusostensackenii
TAAAATTCGTCCTTCTGGGAGTAAAATTAATCTTCTTGTTCAAAATATCATCTTTTTTGTTAAAAATTCAAGTTTCCTAGTTTAATGAGCATAAATTTAGTTGAAAATTAAACTATTCGGTTAAATATTTGTCTTTTTTAGTTGAAAATTCACCAATTTTGTTCAAAAATCGTTCTTTTTGGAATTAAATTCATCGTTCTGTTTATAAAAATAATCTTATTTGTTGAAAATTCAAGTTTTCTAGTTATATAAGCATAAATTTAGTTAAAAATTAAACTATTTGGTTGAAAATTTGTTGCTTTTATTTGAAAATACATTTACTATGTTGAAAAAACATCCTTTTTGGAATTAAATTAATCTTCTTGTTTGAAGAACCATCTTTTTTGTTGAAAATTTAAGTTTTCCAGGTAAATAAGTATAATTTAAGTTGAAAATTTATATATTTTTTGTTGAAAATAAAACAACTTGGTTGAAATATAAACTCTTTTCTTAACAATTCATCTTTCTTGTTTAAAATTCATCTATTCCAGTTGAAGATCGTCGTTTTGAGTTGAAAATTTACCGCTTTAGTTTAAAATGTGTTTTCTTTGATGGAAAATAATTTTTTTTTTAACTGAAAATTTAACTATTCCATTTTTGGTTGGAAATTGTTCTTTTTTAGTTTGCAATTCTACAATTTTGTTCACAAATTGATCTTTTTTAGTTCAAAATTCAAGTGTTTGTCTTTTTGGTAAAAAATAATTCTTTTTGGTTGAAAATTCATCTATATTATTCAAAATACAATATTTTTACTTGAAAAGTTAGGAATTTTAAGTGGTTCAAAACGAATTTAATATAGCACCCACATTAATTTTACCTAAATATGCATTGAATTTCAAATATAAGAAGATAAAATATAAATTTATTTGAATTATTATTCAAATTCAGGAACTTTAGAGACGGTATTAAACAAATGATTAGTTATGTTTTTAGTATTGTTAAATATTTAAATATTTGGGAGGACTAATATATTTAAGAATTTCTAATAATATAATAATTTGTCAGAGCTTTTTAAATTAAATTTAATTAAAATTGTTTTAAAAAATAAAAAATATTTTGATTGTTCGGTACCATGAAAAATTATATCTGGGAGAAACTTAAGATCCCTGGAAAGACGCCCTGTAATAATATATTATAACAATATAAAAATACAAAAATTATACTCAAAAAATGGTATTTGGATGTTTGGCAAGCCCCATGAAGTTTAACACGTATTTCCCATAAGAAAGAAAGACATTTTTGTAAATTTTATTCAGAATTGTCAATATTAGATGAATCGAGTTAAAGCTCAACAATTTATTTTGACAATTAGCTGTAGAATATAAGTGAATCATTATTTTCTAAATATCACTCCCATAAGTTTGTTTTATAGCGTCCCAAAAAAAAAAATCATAAGTGAAAAATTATATTTTGTGAGTTTTTGTCGATAATTATAATTTCTGTGATTTTTTAAATACAAAATATTTCTTATTTTCAAAATACTATTTTTAACTGATAACCAGATATTCACATAAATTGTTTAAACAATCTGTTAATGTTTTTAGCAATTTTCTCTTAGAATAGAGTTAGGAAGTCGCGGATTTTCCAAATTTTTAAATTTATTTTCAACTTTTAGTTAGAGCAAGACAATAATTATTTAAAATTAACAGAAATAATTGTTTAAATAATTTATTATCATTTATAATATTATTTTTTAATAATGCTAAAAAGTTGCTATTTTTTTCTAAAATATTCAAGTTTTTGTCCACTTTTAATTGAGAGCGAGGTAAAGATTAATGAAATTTAACATACGTTATTGTATTAACAAGTTATTATTGTTTATAGCTATCTTCTCTCAGATAATTGCTAAAAAGTTGCGGGTTTTTTATACATTTTTAATTCTGCTTTGGCATTTTAGTTATAAACAAAGAATAAATAAACACGAGGGAGAATCATTTTCTAAAATAATATATTTTTTTTTAAATATATTTTTCTGAAATAAAACAAATAATTGAAATATTCTTTAAGTTTTCTGTATGGAACATATTAAATATAAATATTTCTTGAATTAGTTACTGAAAGCCTTTTTGTTTAAATTAATATCAATATTTACTATTTGTTCCTAACTAAAAATTCAAAGAAAAGCTGCAATTTTCGAACAAAATTGCTACTTTCTCGCATTAATATGAGAGAAGATAGTTATGAACAATAATAAATTTTTCAAGCAATTATTTTCATTAACTTGTATTATCTAGTATTGCTATAGGAGAAGATAGTTATAAACAATAATTATTTTGTTTTATAAATAATAATAAATGGTTTAAATAATTATTTCTAATAAATTTAATTGATTAGTGATTACTGCCCCTCTCTCTCTCTCTTCAACTTGAAAGTTAAAAGTGTCAATAAAAATGATGTTCAAAATTCAACGGTTATGTTTAAAACTAATTTTTTTCTTTGGGTTGAAAACTCAATTTTTTAGGAAACTGTTTTTCTTTATTGACTGAAAAGTCTATCTTGGTTGAAAACTCAACTTCTTTGTTGAACATTTTTCTTTTTTTCTTGTTTAAAAATTCATCTGTTATTGTAGGAATTTAATCTTTTTGGCTAAAAATGCAGCTGATGATTGAACATTAACCTGTTTTGGTTGAGAATGCAACTATTTTGCTAAAAAATCGTCTTTTTGGTTTAAAATTCCATTATTTGGTAGAAAAATTACATATTTTATAAGAAATTTAATTTCCTTGGTTAAAAATTCATTTGATTGGTTATAAATTTAATTATTTTGTTACAAATTTATTTTATTTGGTTCAAAATTAATTTTTTGAACTGCAAATGTAACCATTAAATTTTAAGTTTAAAATGTATCTTTTTTAGTTGAAATTCAACTATTTGGTTGAAAATTAATTTGTTTAATTAGAAATTCGTTTTTTTTCGCAGGAAAGTAATCTCATTCGATGAAACTTCTTTTTAGTTAAAAATTTATTTTTTTGGTTGAAAATTCACTATTTTATTTTTGGTTGAAAATTTATATTTTTTAGTTGATAATAATTCATTTATTTTGTTGAACATTTGTCTATTTGCGTAGAATATTTATTTTTTGGTTGAAAATTCCACTATTTATTCAAAAATTCCTTCTTTTTGGTTGAAGATTCATCATTTCAGTTAAAAATTAATTTCTTTTGGTTAAAAATTGAACTCTTTTTTTTTTTGTTGAAAAATCATATATACGGTTTAAGAATTAAACTGTTTTATAGAAAATTCTTCTTTTTTAGTTTAAAATGCATTTATTTTGTTTATAACTCGTTTTTTCTTCGTTGAAAATTCGTTTCTTTCCCTTGAAAATTCAGCAATTATGTTGTAAATGAACTTTTTTTTTTAATAGTCATATTTTAAGTTTGAAAACTTAACTGTTTTGTAGAAAATTCGTCTTTTTGGTATAAAATTGATCTTTCTTGTTCAAAATTCATATTTTTCGTTAAAAATGTAATTATTTTGCTGAGAATTCGTTTTTTTTTCTTAAAATCATTTTTTAACTCATTTTTAGTTGAAAGTTCATGTTTTTTTGATGGAAAATTCGTTTTACTTTGTAGAAAATAAATCTTTTGGATGCGAATTCATTTTTTGGTTAATAATTTAACTATTTTGTTAAGGATTCGTTTTTTTTTCTCAAAAATAAATTTTTTAACCTTAAATTTATCGTTTTTAGTTGAAACTTAATGTATTTTATTGAAAATTCGTCTTTGTGGTATAAAATTATTCTTTTTGGTGAAAAATTCAAATATTTTGCTGAGAATTTGTTTTCTTTGTTCAAAATAATTTTTTAACTTAAAATTTATCTTTTTTAGTTGACACTTCATGTGTTTTGATGAAAATTTGTCTTTCTTGGTAGAAAATTAATCTTCTTGCTTGAATATTCATCTCTTTGTTTGAAAATTTTACTATTTTCATGAAAATTGTTTTTTTTTTCTTAAAATGATTTCTTAACTTGAAATTTATGATTTTAAGTTGAAACTTTCATGTATTTTATTGAAAATTCACTTTTTTCGGTAGAAAATTATTCTTCTTGTATGAAAATTCATTTTTTTGATTAAAAAATTAACTTTTTGGTTTAAAATTAATCTGTTTTGTTGAAAATGAAATACCTTTACGCTGTAATACATACAGTAAAAATTTGTTTTACGTAAAATCTTTCAATCTTATAATCTAATTAAATATTATATTTTATTTAAAATTTAAAAAAAACATTAAAATTTTCACTATTTTGCAATATCTTTTCAAATAATTGACATAAGGCATTCATCCTGGCTTCTTTTATTAAGAATTCTGATAGCTTTCAACCTACTAGGAGAACAAATTTCAGCTCATCTAATGAACCTAATTATAAAAAAGATAAGCTAAACAATAAAAAGAAGATAAAGTAGAAAAAAGTTGATTTTGCGACAGAAAAAAAATTCCCAATCCTAAATAAAATTCCCGGTTTTCACGGTTTTTCCTGGGTGAATAAAATTTCATCATAATGATATAATTAATTAAATTTGTAATTAATTCTTAGGCTCCTTTGGATTGTGAGGGTGAGCAAGCCATTCAAGACAAACGAATAGTTTGCATCAGTCAATTATCGTTGGTGGATTTGGCTGGAAGTGAGCGAACGAATCGTACCAAAAATACTGGACAACGATTGCGAGAAGCAGGTACGTTAACTAATTTAAATTTCAGGTTATTTCAATTTTGAATTTTGTATCCTTCACTAGAAATATTACACGCGCGCTAAAGCGTGCGGGAAACATTGCAATATAAAATATATAAATAAAAAATAAATAAATATAAAAATTACAAATAAGAAACAAGATTGCTATTGATTGCTGGTGAAATTAAATACGAAAAGAGGGTCTGTTACCAGTTATTTACTGAATTCTGTATATAATTAATGTTAAAATCGAATAAAAGGTATGATAATTGTGTAAAAAGTATCTCAGCAATTTTCTAAATATTTGCCAGTGCCAGAAAATTTAGTTTTAAATATTGTTAAAAATGTTTTTTAATTTGTTTGTTGAAAATTCGATTTTTGTTGCAAAATAATTTTTTTAATGACAATTTAGCTTTTTCATTTGAGAATTAAATATTTGGTTGAAAATTCATCTTTTTGATTGAAAACTCATCTTTTTTATTAAAAACTCACCAGTTTGGCTAATTTTTGTTTCCCTCTTAACCAAAAAATCTTCCTCAGTTAAACTTTTAACTCTTGTTGAAAATTTGTATTCTTGGTTGAATTTATACATTTTTGAGTTAAAACTAAAATCTTTTTTGGTTGAAGTATCTACTGTTACATTTTTCATTGAGAATTGATCTTTTTTTTATTATTGAATATTCAAGTACTTTGTTGAAAGTAAAACTCTTTTCTTAAAAATTAATTTTTTTGTTTTAGGATTCGACATTTTAATTGGAAATTCATCTCTTTGGTTGAAAATTAAACTATTTTGTTGAAAATTCGTTTTTTGGTCGAAAATTGATCTTTTTTGGTTGAATATTTCAAAATTTGGTTGAAAATTCATGTACTTTGTTGAAAATTCGTCTTTTTGATTGAAAAGTATATTAACAAACTGAAAATTCAACTAATCCAGTTAAATATTCAATCATTTTAGTTGAAACTCCATCTCTGCTTGAAAATTAATTTGTCTAACTGAAAATGTATCTTTTTTAGTTGAAAATGTATGTATTTTTGGTGAAAAATTTATCTTCTTGGTTTGAAATTCGTCATTTTGGTAGAAAATTTATCTTCTTGGTTTAAAATTCATCTTTTTGGATATAAATTCAACTACTCTAGTTGAAAATTCAACTATTTTATTGAAAGTTTTTTTTTTTAAATTAATTTTTTTAACAGAAATTTGAACTAATCCGGTTGAATATTTCATCACTTTAAATAAAATTTCAACTTTTTGGTTGAAAATTCATGTATTCTGTTAAAAAATTCGCCTTTTTGGTAAAAAATTCATCTTTATGGTTTAAAATTTATCTTTTTCGTAGAAAATTTATGACTTTCGTTGAAAATTCGATTTTTTTTAGTTGAAACTTCATCTTTTGATGTGAAAATTTCCACTTCTTTGTTGAAAATTCAAGTATATGGTAGAAAGTGAATCTTCTTGGTTGAAACTTCACCTTTTTAGTCGCAAGTTCATCTATTCGAGTTACAGATTCATAATTTTAGTTCAAAATTCATCTTTTGAGTTTAAATTCACCTATTCCTGTTCAAGATTCATAATTATAGTTTAAAATCCATCACTTTGATTGAAAATTTAACTATTTTGTTGAAAATTAATTTTTTACTGAAAATTTATCTATTCCATTTTTGGTTGAAAATTTAACTATTTGGTTATAAATTGATCTTTCTTTGTTGAAAATTCGTCGTTTTTTGTGGAAAATAAATGTTATTAGTTGAAAATTTAACTATTTTGTTGAAAATTATTTCTTGTTTGTTAAACTTAATTTGTTCAACTAAAAATATAACTATTACATTTTTGATTGAAAATTTATTCTTTTTTAGTTAAAAAAATTCAACTATTCCTGTTGAAGATTCATTATTTTAGTTGAATTTTTTTTTCCGCTAGTTGATAATTCGTATTTTTCTGGTAGAAAATTAATCTTCTTAGTTGAGAATTAAACTATTTTGACAGATAATTCTTTTTTTTTTTGTTAAATCTTAATTTTTTTAGCAGAAAATTTAACTTTTTCATTTTTGATTGAAAATCCAACTATTCCTGTTGAAATTTTATCATTTTAGTTGAAAATCTATCAGTTGAAAATTCATATTATTTGTTAAAAATTTATCTATTGCGGTTAAAGAATCAACAATTTAGGTAAAATTAACTATTTTGTTGAAAATTTAGTTTTTTTTCTGTTGTTAAAACTTAATTTCATTAACAGAAAATGCATTCTTTTTGAATAAAATAAATATTTAATATAATAAACTATAAATGTAATGAATAAAATATTTACAATGTCAACCAAGAAAGATGGATTCTAAACAAAAAATGTAATTGTTGATATTTCAAATAAAAAAGATTTTATTTTAAATAAAAACAGATTGATTTTCAATCAAGCAGTTATATTTTAACCAAAAAAGATGAAATTTCTACCAAAAAAGATTTAAAAATTGCCTTAAAATCTTTCAGATTTTGTTCGGCATTTTAAGAAATCTTGTGAGATTTTTTGAAATTTTCTTTAAAAATTAATTTAAAAAAATCATAAAGAATTTTCCCATGAATTTCAAGAAAAGTATTTGTTTAAAATTTTCAAAAATATCTTCATGTTTTAAATTATTTTCGTTTTGTTTTAACTTTTAAATATCTCTTAAACATACTTACATTTTTTATAAAATTTTGCAAAAATCTTTTAAAGTTTTTCTAGGAATTTTAAGAAAAGTTGTTTATTTTTTTGAAACCTTTCAAAATTCTTAAAAAGCTCCGAATTTTCAATTTCGAGTTTAATATTATTTTTAAGTCATTTCAAAGCTTTTTAAAATCTCTTAAACTTACTCGAATTTTTTTTTAAATTTCTAATCTTGCAACATTGCAAAAATTTTGCTTTGAAATGTTTCACATTCTTTTCAAACATTTTATGAAATCATTTTAAATGTTTTTAATCTTTTTCAATTGTATCTTTAACCAAAAAAGCTTAAATATTTTCTAAAAGACACGGATTTTCTGCAAAACAGTTTAATTTTGTAACACGATAATATAAATTTTTAGCAAAAAAGTTATTTTTCAACAAAATAGTTGAATTGTCAACCAAATGCATGAGTAGGTGAATTTTGAACCAAAAAGGGTAAATTCACGTCAAAAACTGTACTAGTTGATATTTCAATCCAAAAAATTTTTATTTGAAATAAAAAACAGTTGAAATTATCCAAAAAAGACAAAGTTGCAACCAATCAGTTGAATTTTTAATTAAATACCAAAAAAGGTGATTCGCACCGAAAAGTGTAATAGTTGATATTTTAATATAAAAAGATTTTAATTTGAAATAAAAAGCAGTTGAATTCACAAAAAATAACCATTAAAAAAAATAGTTGAATCCTCAGCTAAAAAGATTAATAATCAACCAAGAAGATTAATTTTCTGACAAAAAAGACGAAATTTCATCAAAATAGTAACATTTTCGACAGAAGAGTTAACTTTTCAACTAAAGTAATGAATCTTCAACCAAACAAATGCATTTTTTAAAAATTAGTTTCACTTTTAACCAAGCGGTTGATTTTTCAACCAAAAAGAAAAGAATTTTTAACGAAAAATATAATAGTTGATATTAAAACTAAAAAAGATTTTTATTTTAAATCAAAATGAGTTAAATTCATTCAAAAAGACGAATTTTCAATAAAATAGTTCAATTCTCAACAACAAAAAAAGATTTTTATTTCAAACCAAACAGTTGCAACTTTAATAAAAAAGATGACATTTCTGAAAAAAATACGTTTTCAAACAAAAAGAACGAATTTTCACCAAAATTGTTAAATTTTCAACCAAAAAAGATTTTTTCAGTCAAGAAAGAAAACACTTCTTAGATAAATTATAATTTATAGGAAAAATAATTTTTAATACAAAGTAAAAATTTCGGATAACTTCATTTTTTAAAGTTTGTTTTGTTTATTCACTTTAAGGTTGTATAAATATGATTTTCGAAGGTTTCGCGTGAAAATTCAAAAAGATGTTTCAAGATTTCAGATATGTCGAAAAAGGATCTAGAACATTTTTTAAACACGTTTTTTTTTTGTAGGATTTTACCAAATTTTAGAAATAATTTGAGTCATTTTAAAAGATATTTAGGATTATTTAACGCTTGGAAAAAATCAAAAAGTATATTTTAGACTGTCTCGAATAATTCCTAAAATTGTCTCTAAATCTTCTGAATTCGTTTTTGAAAATTTTGGAAATATTTTGCAATGTTTTAAAATCTTTTTAAATATTTTATTGAAGTCAATTTTTCAATAGAGAATCACTTTAAATATTCCCATGAATCTTAAGAACAACTTTTTATTGTCTTGAAATTTTATTTTAAGTGTTTTTGAATATTTAAAACTTTTGAACTATTTTGAAATTTTTTAAAAACCTCTGAATATTTTTTAAATAATGCGAATTTTTTCTAAAATGTTGAACAAATTTGGCAAATTTAAAAAAATTGACTAAAAATCTTTTAGATTTTTGTTTGGAAATTTTAGAAATCTTTTTGAATGTTTTGCGATATTTTAAAATATTCCTTTAAAATAAATTTGGTAAAATAAAAAAGCATCACAATTAATATTAATTTCTTATGTTTACAAAACTTCTAAATATCTCCTTAATTTATTCGATTTTTTTCTAAAATTTTGCAATCTTACTAAATAAAAAAATTTTTGCTTTAAAATCTTCAACATTCTTTTTCGAAATTTCAGGAAACTGTTTGAAATGTTTTTAAAAATTAAGAAAGACATTTTATTATCATAAAACCTTTCAAAATCCTTAAAAAGCTTCAAAAAATTATTTTAAAGTCAGCATGACATCAACTGTCACTTTCTGATATAAAACCAATTTAAAAAAAAAGAAGATAATGAAAAAACGGAAGCAATTTAAAACGTTCTGAATTTGAAAACGGTCTATTTTTAAGTTGCAAAATTGATTAATTTCTAGTTTTAAATGCTAAGTAGTCAAACTAATTCAATTGGAAAGCCTAAAAATGAAACTTTCGCTATTTTTATAGCCTACAAGGCTTTAAAAAGTGTTCAGTCTGAAATATTCCCCATTTACAGGTTATTTAATATCAAAAAATTGAAATTGGGCTTTATTCAATTATTTAAAGTTTTTAATTTCAAGCGTTTATTGAAGTAATTGAGGACATTTTATGTTAAAATTAATTATTTAACTAATAATTGATCTTCATTTGTTTCTCGCCTTTAAAAATAAAATAGAATTATTTTCAAAAGATACAATTTTGAAAGATTTAAAAATGAAACCAAACAATTTTCAAGGTTTCGCTGTATGCTTTCAATTCAAGATTGTTTAATTTTAAACGATTCCCGTATTAAATAATATACTATTAAAAGTTTGAAGCTAAAAGCTGATCAACAAGATCATATATATTTTTTAATTTACAATTTTGAATGATTTAAAAAAGTGAAAAGTCATAAAAGTTTTGTAATATTTTTAATCTTTCTGAATTTTTTACATAATAAATAATAATAAATATATTGAAACTAATATTAAAAGTCATGAAGAATAAAGGCTTCTTTTTATTCCAAGTATTTTAGTGCATGGAAAAAACATTATTTTCTTTTACACTTATGTATTTCTAAACTTCAAATCCTTCAAATAATAAAACGAACAAATTAAAGTAAAAACTGTGATAAAAAAACAACTGTGTTCTCCTAACACTTGTCAATTATTATTAGTAATTTCTATTGTTTTTTATCTTTACTAATTTACTAAGTTACTAATTTTCTTCTTTCAGGAAACATTAACAATTCCCTCATGACTCTAAGATCATGCTTAGAAATCCTGAGGGAAAATCAGACACAAGGTACCAACAAAATGGTACCGTATCGAGATTCGAAACTGACTCACCTTTTCAAGAATTATTTCGATGGAGAAGGTCAAGTCAGAATGATCGTGTGTGTTAATCCAAGATCAGATGATTACGACGAAACTATTGTAGGAATTATTTATTTTTAGATAAAAATATCCATGAAAATCCCTTGTAATGACTAATTTTTGAACATTTTCGATTTTTCAGCAAGTGATGAAGTTTGCGGAAATGACACAAGAAGTTCAGGTTGCTAGACCAACACCAATTAAGTTAGACTTGGGTTTCACACCCGGCAGACGCCAGGCAAATAAAGTAATTATTTTAATTATTTACTTTTTTTTAATGTTCTGTGACTGATTTTTTTTAACTGATTAATATTGAATCTTTTCTATTCAATGAACTTTAAATATTTTTTTAGATTTTCAAAGAAGCACGAAGCAGATTGGAAAAGGAAGGAAAACCAGAGGCAGCCGACTTGGAAGTTGACCTCGGTCTTGTCTACAGGTTTGTGTCTTTAAATTTCAAATTTACTTAGAATTGATCATTTCGTTTTAGATTGAAGAATATAATCATTTTTACAGTCTTGGTGGTCCGTTTCCGGAACTGGAAGTCACAAATCCTCATAGTGATCAGATTATCACGACTCTCATGCACTTTTTGGAACAGAGAATTAATAAGCGCAACATTCTTCGCGCTGATCTTCAACAAAAACGTAAAGTTTGTTTATAAATAGATACTAAACTTAGAGAAAAAATTGTTATTGAATAATATTTTCAACAGAAGTTTTATCCTTTTTCAGAGATCGATTTCAGAAAAATGCTGCTCTCAATGGAGAATGAAAATATCAGCATGAAGGTCGAAAATGCCTCTTTAAAGGCTTCTCATGCTCAGCAAAAGAAAAAGGTTTCTGCCCTTGAAGGTCATTTGTGCAAAACGGAGGCACAAATCGACAGTTTGTTACGAAAATTAAATAATGCGAATGACACAATCAGGAGTTTACAACAGGAAGTATGTTTCGATTTCATTTTTAATTCATATCTGCAACAAAAAATTATTAATTAATTTGTCTAGAATAAATTAAGAATTTATATTAACTATTTTTTTCGTAGTTACGGGACAGAGACATGGCTCTCAATCAGCGAATTATAGACAAGCAGCGAGTGAAGCAAAAATATAATCACAAAATTCAAGCAGAGACGGATAAAATGAACAGGGAATTAGAAATGAAGTTACGAGCACAACGCGAACATCTTCAAGTAAGTTAAAAAAATCTTAAAGTATTATATCGTTTAAAATTTCTTGATGATGACCGGAAAATGACCGGAAATTTTTCGAGACCAAAAAACAACAGTAAATATATTTTTTGACTGAGAAGTTTACAAAAATTTAGAAGAAAAATCTATCTAATCATTTGGAATATCAGAAATTTCATATCACATGATATGATACAATTCTAAAAATAAGTTCGATTTTAACTTTCATTTTGAATGTTTAGTTCAATTGTTAACCTTTTAAATTAAGAAATCATTCAGTTTACAACGCGTAATTCTAAAATCTTTCACTTAATAAATGTTTCTATTTAGGTCTTCATTTTTAAGTGAAAAATGAAATTTTGAAGACCTTAATAATTAAAAATTAAAAGCGTTTGAATAAAAAATTTTTGGATCCTAATTTGATTAGCTTTAATTTCAATTTCAGATTCAATTTCAATTCCTATTAAAATATAGTTTTAGTTTAAAATATTCCATTTTTAACCTAATCAATAAAAAAATTTTTAATAAAAAAAATTTGAAAATTTGAAAAAAAACTCGCGGTCTTTGTGTTATTTACAAATATATATAAATTTTTTTTAAAAAGTCTCGTACTTAAAAAACATAAAAAAATAAGTAAATAATTTATGAAAAAAACTGAATATTTAAAAAATAACTAAAAAATTTGAAAACACTCGGTCTTTGTATGCACGATTATATAAATAAAAAATATGTTTCAAAAGTTCCTTTTTAAATAAATTTTAAAAAACTAAACAATTTATAAATAAATAAAAAACTGAAAATCTAAACAACAACAAAATAACCAACAAATGTGAAAAAAGTCGGTCTTCATATTCACGATTATATAATAAAAAGCATATTTTTTCAAAAGTTTCTTAATTAAATAAAAAAACTGAATATTTAAATCAAAAAAATTACTAAAAAATTTGAAAAAATTCGGTCTTTGTATGCACGGTTATATAAATAAAAAATATTTTTCAAAAGTTTCTTAATTAAATAACTTTAAAAAAAAACTAAATAATTTATAAACAAAAAAATGGAAAACGGAATATATTCAGAAAATCATTGAAAAAGTTACAAATTTGAAAAAACTCCCGGCCTTCGTGTTCTTTACAATTATATAATTTAAAATATCTTTTTAAAAATACTCTCAGTTAAAAAACTTAAAAAATAACTAAATTTATATAAAAATTGAAAAAAATTGTAAATAATAAAGCTGAAAATTCCCCAGTTTTGACGATACCATTAGAGAATCGAATTTAATGCAAAAAACATTAAAAATAATTAGCTACACAAAAATAAATTAATTACCAAGCAAAAATTTTCGTAATTAAAAAATTTAACCACACCGGGGTATTTTTAGAAAGATATTTTAATTTGTAAAATTGTAAAGAACGCATCGGTCGGAACTTTTTTTTAATTTGTAAATTTTTTAGTTATTTTTTTTAACATATTTATTTTTTTAAATAAATTATTTAGTTTTTAAAATATTTAATTACATTTACATTTATTGAATGTAAACACCTATTAATTTACACGTATAAAATCGAAATGCTCAATATTATGAACAATTTTAAATTAAATGCTGTTAAACTAAAAAGTTTTGAATTTTTAACTTTTATTTAAATTGAAGACTTGAAATATTTCTAGTTAAAAAATATAAATCCAATTATAATTTTCAATGCTGTAAATTGAAAAGTGAATCAGTAATTTTTTAAGCGTTGAAATTATATTATTTGGAAGCAATTTTAAGTCAGAAACATTAAAAACTGAACGATTTTAATATCGTTTAAAACTAAACACTTTTAAAATTATAAGCTAAATTATGTTAATTTTAAGTCATTTGAAATCAATAATTGTTAAATTGTTATTTATAAATCAAAAGTAAAGAATTTAACTCACAAGTTGGAAATTCAGCAAAATGAAGCGATTGAAATTCTAACGTTTAAAGATTAAATTTTTAACTATTCAAGGCTTTCTATTTGAAACAATTCAGAATTGTTTCGAATAGAAAGATTTGAATCGTTAAAATTTCAGAGTGGTAAATTTAAATTTTCAATGTTACAATTTTAATTCTTCCGTTCTAAAATTATTTAATTTGTAGGACAAAGTTTTATATTTTGTTGTTTAAATAACAATTGAACAATTATTAATTTAAAACGATTTGAAATTAGAATATTTCAACTTGAAAGGTTTTTTTAAAGATTCTGATTGAGTTGGAAAGGAGAAAATTTTGGTTTTAAATATTTTATGAATTGGAAGAAGGATAATTATTTATTTTATCATTTTCATTGAGTTGGAAGGGAGAAAATTTTGGTTTTTATTTTTTTCTGAATCGGAAGAGGACATTTTTCTTTTTAGATATTTTATTGAGTTGAAGAGGTGAACTTTTTTTCCCTCTTTTTTCTGAATTGGAGAAGGTTATTTTGTATTCACTTAAAATTGACGAAATTTCGGTTTTCAATTTTATCTAAATCGGAAGAGGGGTATTTTTTATTTTTAAGATTTTTATCGAATTGAAAGAAAGGAAATTTTGGTTTTAAATTTTCTCTGAATTGGAAGAGGCCAATTTTTCTTTTTAGATTTCTTATTGAGTTGAAGGGGGAAGACTTTTTATTCTCAATCTTTTTGTCTGAATTGGAGGGTATTTTTTTTATTTATTGGGAAGAAAGGAAATTCATGTTTTCAATTTTTTTTTAATCAGAAGAGGCCATTTTTTTCGTTTTAATATTTTTATTGAGTGGACGGGGAGAGAATTTGGTATTTTTGACTTACAGATGAAAGGGGGAACTTTTTATTTTTAATTTTGTACTGAATCGGAAGAAAACTTGTTTAATTGCAAAAATTTTTATCAATGTGATTTGAAAATGAGGATTATTTTTAATTTAGAGCGTAGCAAATGACAGCGTAGATTTATATTTCTTGACTAGAAATCTTTGGACTGTTCAATTTATAAAATTTATAAATTTTGCATTTTAATGGAATTTGATCTTAAATTTTCCAATTAGAAAGTTTCGAAAGCTTTCATTTTATACGTATAAATTATTAAGCATTTGAATAAAAAAATTCTAAATCAAAATTTCGGTTTTAAGACTTCGAATTTTTTAATTTTAATGATCATGAATAATCTTTGCGAACCGGGAATTTTTTTCCTCGATTAAAATGGCCACCCTTACTGAATCAATTTCTAAATACTAAAGTTCAATTCAATTCTAATAATAATATACCTACTTGTAGAATCAAATGAAAGATAAAGAAGATAAGCTGCGACTAGTAAAGAAAATTCTAGTAGATGATAACGGCCCAAGTTCGTTATCAGGTGACCAAAAAGAGTCGATTCCAGTCCTGCCAAGCGAAGGTGGAGATATTTTTAATATAAAAACTCCAGGAGGCATAGACGTTCGATCTAGAAGGGTGAAAATTTTGTTCTTTTAAATTTTTATATTCCAATTTTCTTCATGATGATTCATTTTTGATAATTTTATTTAAAGGACAAGGTTGCAGTTTCAAATCACAGGTACCGACGTTCTCAGAGTGCTGATAGGTGGATAGATCATCGACCTGGAGCGTTAGTTCCGGTAGATACTGTTCTTCAGCCTCTCATGCGAAGACGACGGAGCATCACGAAATTAACGAGTCCAAAGGAAATCACGGATGGTGCCTCCAGATACTGTCTCATTGCTCAGAATCACGATTCTGAAGGGGAACTGGAAACTAAACTGTACAAGGTATGCAATCAATCTTTGATACAATTTTATGTTTTTTTTTTGTGATTCTGATCATTCTTTTTAAACTGGTAGCGATAGTTTGTTTAAATTAACGTAGATTACTATTTAAACCCATGTTAGGCCTCGACTTCATTTTTGAAAATTCAAAATAGTGTCCATAATAGCATAAATTTTGAAAAAAAAGTAGTGATATAGTTTTATGAAATTTTTTAAATTAGACTTCAAAATAATTTAAAGAATCCAGAGGAATTCAGAAGAATTAAACGAATTCAAGAAATTTTATGAATTCGGATATTTCATAAATTTATAATACTCAAGAATTTCAGGGAATTCAGAATATTAAAGGATTTCAGAGAATTCTGGATATTTAAGGAATTCAGTATATTCAAGATTTACAGAGAATTCAAAGATTTTGAAAGCATTCAAGAAATTCAAGGAATTTAGAGAATTCAGAATATTTAAGGAATTCAGAGGATTCAGAGAATTCAAGGAATTTCAGGAATTCAGAATATTTAATTATTTCTGTGAATTGAAGAAATTCAAAATGTTGAAGAATTTCAGGTAGTTTAGGGAAATTAAAGATCTCAGAAAATTTAAGAAATTCAGAGAGAATAGGAGAAATTTAGAATATTCAAGAAATTCATGATATTCAAAGAATTCAGGAAATTCAGAGAAATCAGAGAATTCAATGAATTACGAATATTCAAGGATTTAAGGGAATGTAGAGAATTTAAAGATTTCAGAAAATTCAAAGGTTTCAGAAAATTTGAGGAATTCAGAAAATTTAAGGGTTTAAGAGAATTTAAGGAAGTAAGAAAATTTAAGAAATTCTAAGAATTTAAGAATTTCTGAGAATTTAAAGAATTCCGAGCATTTATGGAATTCAGAGAATTTAAGGAGTTCAGAGAATTTAAGAAATTTTGTGAATTTAAGAAATAAAGAGATTTTCGCGCATTCAGAGAGTGCAAAGAATTCAAAATAACTAAGGAATTCTGACAATTCCGAATTAAACGAATTTAGAGATTTTCAGTAATTCAGAAAATTCTAGGATTTCATCGAATTTCGACAATTTCAGGCATTTTAGATCGTTTGACGAATCCAAGGAACTTAAAAAATTTAGAATATTTCAGGGTTTTAGGGAATTCAGAATATTCGAGGATTCAGAGGAATTCAGAATAATTGAAGGAATTCAAGAAATTATATGAATTCAGAGAATTATGAATATTTAAGGAATTCAGGATATTCGAGGATTACAGGGGATTCAGAGGATTTGAGAGCATTTAGGAAATCCAACGAATTTAGAGAATTTAGAAAATTCAAGACTTTCAGGGAATTTATTGAAATCAAAGACCTCAGAAAATTTAAGGGATTCAGAAATTTTCACGAGTTCAGGGAATAGAAGGAATTTAGAATATTCAACAAATTCATGATATTCAAAGAATTCAGGAAATTCAGAGAATTCAATGAATTCCAAATATTCAAGGATTTCAGGGAATGTAAAGAATTTAAAGATTTCAGAAAATTCAGAGGTTTCAGAAAATTTGACGAATTCAGAAAATTTAAGGGTTTAAGAGAATTTCAGGAAGTAAGAAAATTTAAGAAATTCTAAGAATTTAAGAATTTCTGAGAATTTTAAGAATTCTGAGCATTGATAGAATTCAGAGAATTTAAGAAATTCTAAAAATTCAAGAAATAAAGAGATTCTCCCGCATTCAGATTGAAAAGAATTTAAAATAACCAAGGAATTCTGACAATGCCGAATCAAAGGAATTCAGGGATTTTCAGTAATTTAGAAAATTCTAGGATTTTTATTGAATTTCGAAAATTTCAGGGATTTTAGATCGTTTGACGAATTCAAGGAACTTAAAAAATTTAGAATATTTCAGGATTTTAGGGAATTCAGAATATTCGAGGATTCCGAGGAATTCAGAATAATTGAAGGAATTTAAGAAATTTTATGAATTCAGAGAATAATGAATATTTAAGGAATTCAGAATATTCAAGGATTACAGGGAATTCAGAAGATTTGAGAGCATTTAGGAAATTCAACGAATTTAGAGAATTCAGAATATTCAAGACTTTCAGGGAATTTAGTGAAATCAAAGACCTCAGAAAATTTAAGGAATTCAGAAATTTTCACGAATTCATGGAGTAGAAGGAATTTATAATATTTAACAAATTCAGATAATTCAATTGATTCCGTATATTCAAGAACTTCAGGGAATGTAGAGATTTTCAAGATTTTAGAAAATTCAGAGATTTTAGAAAATGTAAGAAATTCAGAAAATTTAAGGGTTTAAGAGAATTTAAAGAATTAAGAAATTCTGAGAATTTAAGGACTTCTGAGAATTCAGAATATTCAAGGATTTCGAGGAATTCCGAGAAATCAAGGATTTTCGAGAATTCTTTTTAAAAACTAAATTAACGTGGATTATAATTTAAACTCATGTCAGGCCTCAGATTCATTTTTAAAAATTTAAAATAGTGTCAGTAGTAGCATACATTTTGAAAAAAAGTAGAGTAAAATAGTGTCATAAAATTTTTGAATTACTAATATCATCTACCGAACGCTACGCGCGTGTTTAGTTTCTCAATTTGAGAGACAAAATTTATTTGAATACAAAATAAAAATGTTAAATAACTATTTTTTAGATTTATTTATTGTTTTAAAGTTATATAAATATAATTTTTTTAAGATTCTTGGGAAATTTCATGACAACTTTTCAACAAAATAGTTGAATCCTTCACAAAAAAATAGTTCAATTCAATAGTTCAATATCCAAATAGTTTAATTTTTAACCAAATGAATGAATTTTCTACCAAGAAGAATAATTTTTCAACAAAAAAGACAAATTTCCAATTAAAACGATGAATTTTCATGAAGAAATGACTTTTTAACGAAGCAGTTCAACTTTTAACCAATTAGTAGCATTTTAAGACAAAAAAAAGATGAATTCTTAACGAAAAATGTAATAGTTGATATTTAAATCCAAAAATATTTTTATTTTAAATCAAAAACAGTTCAATTTATCCAAAAAAGACAAATTGTTGAATTCTCAATTCAAAAACATAAAATATTTTCCAACAGAGACGCATTTTCTACAAAAAAGTTTAATTTTTCAATCCGAAAATATGAATTTTCCACAAGAAAGTTATTTTCCAACAGAATAGTTTCATTTTTAACCAAATGCATGAATATTCTATCAGGAAGATTATTTTCTACAAAAAAGACAAATTTCCAACTCAAATTTATAATCTTCATAAAAAATGACTTTTCAACAAAGTAATTCAATTTTCAACTCAGAAATTGCATTTTCAACCAAAAAGGATGAATTCCTAATAAAAAAAGTAATAGTTGATATTTTAATTAAAAAATATTTGTTTTTTAATTTAAAAAAACAGTTGAATTCATTTTTAAAAATTCAACAAAATAGTGTAGAATACTCAACCAAAAGTATGAATTTTTGGTCAATAAAGACAAATTTAGATAAATTATAATTTGAGGGAAAAAATAATTCAAAATACAAAATAAAAATTTCGAATAACTCGTTATTTTTTTATTTGCTTAAAGGTTATATAAATATATGTATATGCAATATTTTTGAAAATTTCAGATGTGTTGAAAAGGTATCTAGAAATCTTTTAAGACTTTTTTTTTACAGAATCTTACTAAATTTTAAGAAAAAATTAAGCACTTTATAAGATATTCAAGATTTTTTGACGCTTGGAAAAAATTTAAGAATATTTTATATTGTTTGGAAATCTTTTAAAGTTATTTCAAATAATTCAGTTTCAAATTGCTTTGTTTTGAATATTTAATTCATAATTTTAAATAAACAGTTAAATATTGATGAATATTAAATAATTGTTTTTCTTTTTTTAATTACAAAATTTCGAATCAAATGGGTTAAAAATGGAATATTTTAGACTGAAACAATATTTGAATAGAATTTGAAATTTAATAAAAGCGTTTTCATTTATGAATATTATTAATTTTAGTTCCTCAGTTTTAAAATACTTTATAAAGTTTCAATCGCACGTTTACATTTGTTTAACCATTAAGGCTTTCGAAACATTTCAGTTTTTAACGTTAAAATTGGTAAATTGTTTAATTTTAAACAGATTAAGAATCGTCTTTTCGAATCAATTATTACTACATTTTGAACACTCGAACATGGCAATTTGAAATTTAATTAATTAAATTGATAGTTTGATTAATCAATTAATTAATTTTATTTATTTAAATATTTTGTTTAAAACTCAACAAAAAAATTTAATTTTATAAGTTACAAAAATGTTTGTTCAAAACTTAATTGTTTTTTCCATAAATTTATTAACTTTTATTTAATCAATTAGTCAATAATCATAATTAATTGATTATTTTAATTAAAATAAAGTGAATTAATCCTACCAAAACACATGAATTTTCAATTAAAAAAGATAAGTTGTCAACCAAAAAGTGAATGGATAAATTTTTATTTGAAAAATATTAATGTTCCACTAAAGAGATTAATTTTCAACTAAAATGATGTCATGTTTAAAAAATCATTAATTCATTCATTTACATTAACAGTTGATCAAATTAAAATGTTTTTTCATTTAAAAAATTTAATTGATTATTTCTTTTAAATTGCGTTATATCATGTCATATCACAATTTGTGATATTTCAATTGCTTGAATTGCTTTCCCGGTCTCAAAAAATTTCCGATATCCCGGCCCAGTGACAACCCTGAAAATACAGCAAATTACAGAAAAGTTCAACAATGTGAAAATTGAACGTTTTTGTAAAAATGTGTAATTTATTGTACAATTTTATAAAAGTTCCCCAATTCCAATAAAATTATCGTTTTTAGTACATTAAAAAAATCTATTTGAAACTATAATTTTTTTGTCAGAATTCAGTGACTTCACCAAATTTTACAAGTAATTAAAAACAAAAAATTAAAATTTTTATATTATTGCATTTTATTGTGATTTACTTTATTTTATTTTGCGATCTTTTTTTTTAGTCAGTTTTTAAATTATTTTGAGTAATTTAATTAATTAATCTGGTATAAATCTGTAATTAGAATATTACACTGAAGTTAATTTTTTTTCAGGGCGATATTGTTCCAACAAGTGGTGGTGGTGCCCAAGTAGTTTTCAACGACGTTGAATGTCTGAAGCAAATGTCTCCAACGGGTAACAGAAAACGCAGCGGACCTGTAAGTTCGCAGAGTCATCCTTATTCAAATCCCGAGCAGTGCCACACTGCTGAATCTAATTCGAAGAAACCGCGAGTGTAACTTTATTTATTAACAAGCTTCGATAATTGATGAATTTATCGACGATGATGCGTCGTTTTTTATTTTTTGATAACTTCAATCGAACCAAATAAATTTATTTGTTTCTTTATGGTAGACGGTCAAATTTTGTTATAGGAATAATATTATTGTACTTAAGGAAGGTGTAATAAATTAATTTCTTTTAAATAAACGTATTAAGTATATTAACCCAAATTAATATAGGACAATCAGGGTGTCTACTCAAATCCTGAGAAATAATTCACTGAAAATTTCAGTGTTTTTCCAGGTATCTCAAGTTTTTTTGCAGGTGTAATTTTTCATAGTACGGAGCTATTTAAATATTTCGCATTTTTTTAAAAA
>JAUELO010000330.1:3252916-3265368 GCA_032357855.1 Amphibolips quercusostensackenii
ATTTATATTTTTTCAAATTTTTGTTGCGTTTTTACATTCATAAGGAAGACATCTTGTGAGTTTTATGCGGGCTAAATAACTTTTGTGTCCAGGAAATTTTTTTTCATAAAATCGAATTTTCTAATTTATCTCGCAAACAACCACAGCCTGAAAAAGTTTTATGGAAAATACCTCTTGCTCTTTTTCGATATCTTGCATCGTTTAAAAGAAAAATTTAAAAAATATATTTTTAGAAAGAAAAAATTCTCCTGGCCTCAAAAATGGTTTAGCCCGCATAAAGCTGATAGGAAGCCTTTCTTCTACTAGTAGAAACCTTTCGAAAATATTTGAAGGAATAAAAAAAGCGAGATTTTTCAGAAAATATCTTTTTTGAGCTTTCACAATTTGAAGAAAAAAATAAAAAAGATTTTCTGTAAAACCCAACCATTTTTGACGCTCGGAGAATTTTTTTTCCTAAAAACATCATTTTTAAATTTTACTCGCAAACGATGCATGATATCGCAAAAGAGCAAAAGATATTTTTCATGGGACTATTTTGAACGTGCAAACTTTTACTTGAACATTTTTTTTGTATCTGTCGTTGTTTGACAGAAAAATTAAAAAATTCGATTAAAAAAAACTTCCTGGCCACAAAAGTGATTTAGCCAGCATTAAAATGCGGGTTTTTTGAGAAAATCAACTTTTAATATTTTGTGAAAGAATAACAATTCTGAATTTCAACAGGGATTTATTTTTTGATTCTCTTATCTTAAGTCAGAATTAAAATTATTATCCAAAATTCTCGTTTCATGTCATCGACCTTTGCAAGCAGAGGTCCTTTGTACAGGAGGAATAAAATAATAAACATAAAAAAATCTTTATTTTGCAATTACTAATTTAGAAATATTATAATTGAAGTCTAAGTTTTTTGGTGATTCCATCGATGTGTTACTTGCCTTAACAAGGTGAAAATTAGAATAAGTATGATATGTTATGTGCCGTGATAAGTTGAAAATTATAAGTTTTTTTTAGTTGTAAATGCCCCTATTATCAAAAATTTTAAACTAGCATAGAGCAATAAATCGACAGCTTCTACTTGGATAACAATTATCGCTAGGTGACGCAGATTTTAGTTTATGTTAATACACTGTATCTGCAAATTCCGAAATTTGAAACTTTCAGAGTTCGAACGCAAATGATAACAAAATATCAAAATAGCACTTTTATAAATTAAGACTTAGAAATTACATAATAAAATCTGTTAAGTGAGTCCAAGTCCTGAATTTAAAAAATTTTCGTCACCAAGAATTGGTGTTTTAAATTAATTAATATATGATTTAAATATTCTACATTGTTTAGTTTCAATTTTAAATATACAAAATTGGCTATTTTTTTAATTGCTCGAAATCGTAGAATATCAAATTGAAAGACTTGATTGTTGCGAAATTTTGAATTTTAAGGATTGACAATCAAGGAGTCTACTCAAATCCTTGAAAAAAATCCCCTCACAAATTTTAACTTTTCAAGTGAAAATATTGCATTTTAGACAATATAGATAAATTTTTAACCCAATAATTGAATTTACAACCAAAAGGTATAATTTTCTACCAAAAACACCAAACATTAAAATTTTGAACTAAAAAAGATCAATTTTTGAACCAAATAGTAGAATTTTAAACTAAGAAAGATCAATTTTCAACCAAAAACGGAAAAGTTAAATCTTTAGTAAAAAAAAAAAGTAATTATCCACAAAAAAATTACATTTTAAACCAAAGTGATCAATTTTCATCTCAAAACGACGATCTTGCACTGAAATAGATGAATTTCAAACAAAAAAGATGCATTTTGAACAAAAGAGTTAAAATTTCAAAATACATGTATTTTCAACTGAAAAAGACAAATTTTCAATTAAATTTAGGCTGATTTAACTAGAAAACTTAAATTTTGAACAAAAAAGGTTATTCTTTAAACAAGAAAATTAATTTTATTCCAAAAAGGACGATTTTTCAACCAAATACATAAATTTTGAACTAAATTTATGCTTATTTAACTAAAAAACTTGAGTTTTCAACAGAGGAGATGATTCATTAAACAGAAAGATCATAAATAAAAACATTAATTTTCAACAAAAGGGATGAATTTTACCCAAAAATGATGAATGTTTAACTGAAGTAATTAAATTTTAAAGCAAAAAGATCAACTTTCCACTAAAATAAGGAATCTTTGACCGACATATTTGAATTATCAACCAAAAAGATTAATTTCTATCAAAAAAGACGAAATCATCAACAAAATACATGACTTTTGAAGTAAAGAAGATAAATTGTTAACCAAACATTATCTACTTAAATTTTCAATTCAAAGAATTAATTTTCAATCAAAAAGATGAATTTTTAACAAAAATTATAATGATTTCACTGTGAAACTTTAAATTTAAATGGAAAAGATGATTTTTCAAAAAGAAGATTAACTTTATTCCCGAAAAGACGATTTTTCAACAAAATACGTGCATTTTTAACTAGAAAAGTTGAATTTTTAACGAAAATAGAATAGTTAAATTTTTACAAACAAAAAATTGATTTTCAACAAAAAGAATGAATTTTCCACTAAAGTAATAAGTGTTTAACTGAAGTAATTGAATTTTAAAGCCAAAAGAAAAACTTGCAACCAAATAGTTTGATTTTGAACTAAAAATGTTCAATTTTCAACAAAAAATAGGATAAATGAAAAAATAATTTTCAACAAAAGGAATGAATTTTACAATTTTTCAACAAAATACATGAATTTTCAACACAAATTTCCAACCAAATAGTTGAATATTGAACCAAACTTATAATTATTTAACTAGAAAACTTTCTAGTTATTTTTTAACATAGAAGATGATTCTATAAACAGAAAGATTAATTTTATTTCAAAAAGGACGATTTTTGAACAAAATGTGTTAATTTTTAACTAAATAAGATAAATTTGCAACCAAATAGCTAAATTTTTAATTAAAATTATGCTTATTTAACTGGAAAACTTGAATTTTCAATAGAAAAGATAATTCTTCAAACAAGAAGATTAATTTTATTCCCAAAAGAACAAAATAGCGAAGTTTCAACCAAAAAAAATTTGCAACCAAATAGTTTAATTTTTAACTAAAAAAGTTCAATTTTCAACAAAAAATAGGATAAATGAAGAAATAATTTTCAACAAAAGGAATGAATTTTACACCAAAATGATGAATGTTTAATTTAAATAATTAAATTTTAAAACAAAAAGACAAACCTTCAACTGAAATGATGAATGTTTGACTAGCATATTTGAATTATCAATCAAAAAGATTAATTTCTATCAAAAAAGACGAAATCTTCAACGAAATATATGAATTTTCAACTAAAAAAGATAAATTGTTAACCAAACATTAAATAGTTAACTTTTCAATCAAAAAAATTAATTTTCAGCAAAAGAAATACATTTTTAACTCAAAATGACAATCTTCAACTGGAATGGATGAGTTTCAAACAAAAAAGACGAATTTTTAATAAAAGAGTTTAAGTTACAACCAAGTTAATTTATTTTCAACCTAGAAGATGAATTTTCAACCAAAATTATACTTATATCACTGGAAAAATTGAATTTTCAACGGAAAAGATGATTCTTCAAACAAGAAGATAAATTTTGTTTAAAAAAAAAACAAACAATTTTTCAACAAAATTCGTGAATTTTCAACTAAAAAATTTGAATTTTCAACAAAAACATAGAATAGTTAAGTTTTTAGTTTAGAAAATTAATTTTCCACTAAAATTATTAATGTTTAACTGAAATAGTTAAATTTTCAAACTAAAAACTAAAATTCCAACTAAAATGATGAATCTTTAATTGGAATATTTTAATTAACCAAAAAGATTTATTTCTACGAAAAAAAACGAGATCTTTAACAAAATACATGGATTTTTAACTAAAGAAGATAAACTGTAAATCAAAAACTAAAGCAGATAAACTGTAAATCAAACATTGAATAGTTAAATTTTCAATTAAAAAAATTAATCTTCAACCAAAGAGATGAATTTTCAACTAAAATTATGGAATATTCAATTGTAATAGTTAGTTACATTTTTAGTTTAAGAAAAATAATTAATAATTTACTAGCATAATTACATTTCCAATCAAAGTGATGAATTTTCAATTAAAATGGGAATCTTTAACCGGAATAGTTTAATTTTAAATAAAAAAGATGAATTTTCAACCTCAGATTAATTTTTAACCAAAAACTAAATAGTAGATTAGTTAATAGTTAAACTTTTAACTCGGATAGTTAAAATTTCTGTAAAAAAATTCATTTTCAGACAAAAAAAAAAGAAAGGAATCTTTAATCAAATAGCTTATTTTTCAACCAAAAATATAAATTTTCAGTTATAATTATGAATATTCAACCAAAAAGATTTATTTGTAACAAAATAGTCTTACTTTTAACCAAGTAATTGAATTTTCATTCAACAAAATTCGAATCCTGAATAAGAAACGTATTAAATGATATTTCAACACACAAATATTTGAATTTTCAATAAAAAATGGTTTAATTCAACCAAAAAAGACGAATTTTAATATAAATTGAATTTTCAGCTAAGATTTTTTAGTCAAGAAAGAAAAGATTGCAAATAAGCTATTGAACTTTCAACCAAAAAGAATAATTTTCTAAAAAAAAATAATTTTTTAACAAAATACATAAATTTTCAACCAGATACTTGAATTTTCAACTAAAGATGATTAATTTTCTACAATAAAAAAGAATAATTAATTTTTCAGTGAAAAAAATTAATTAAAAAAAAAAATAATTTTCAACCAAATATAATTATATACAGTTACTTTTACAAATGAAGAATCATTATTTTATTTTATTTTTGAATTAAATAAAAGAAGTAAGCACGCTCTCGAAAAAATTCCCTGATTCAAAAAAAAAAATAAAATTCCCTGAGATTTCTAGGTTTTTCGAGGCATATAGAAATTCCCTGACAATTCCAAGTTTTCCAAGTAGGGAAGATACTTTGATAATTAAAAAATTTTGAATTAAATGCATGCAGAATAGATATAAAACTATGAAAAATTAAAACAATAATTTCTCAAATACAAGCCTTAAAAGTAAAAAGATTTTAGAACGAAGCAATGGAAAATTTAATTATTTTTTATTTAAAAATGTTTCAGAATATTGAATATTTCAAATATGGCAATCTTATCGCACTTCTTCTAATTTTCAACTTATTAACGCAAGTGTCATCGTTGGAATCAGCAAAAAACGTTAATTTTGAATATCATATTTCTAAATTACTAATTGAAAAATTTGAAACGAAAAATATTTTTCTTATTATAATATAATAAAATATAATATATAATAAAATATAATATATAATAAAATATAATATATAATGAAATATAATATATAATAAAATATAATATATAATAAAATATACGAAACCACTTTTAATTTGTGTATTAGTACATTCGAGAGCAAAATCCAGATCACTACATCACATTCCCGATCATTTTCCGGGTTTTCCGGTCAGGTAGACACCCTGGTATCGTTTGTACTAGCATAAATAAACACTGGAAAACTACATTTCATCTACTTTAAATGATCAGAAATCCAGTGTTCGGAAATCACGTGCTACTTGAAAAGCTTAATGACAGACGAATCTATTTGCATCTATTTAATTTCACCGGGAATTTAATATATAAATTGAAAAGTTACGCGATCCTCTTAAGTTTTTAAATTTAAAGCGTTACTTTCGAGTGATAACGTGACGAACACTGGAAAAATCATGCAATAGAGCTGTACAGATTTGAGATGAAGAGATAGAAAATAATTTCACACCAATAATTCATTTTCATTCTCCAAATATATACAATTAGAGAATAAACCAAATTAAACTATTAATTGACCTCAGGATAGGAAAAATATCCTTTGGTCCAATTGAAATCATTAGAAAAAAGCTTTTAAATGTCAATTTTACCTTGTCATTGATTCTTTGTAATCCAAATCATCGATGCCGAACCTCTCACGCAAATTTCGAAACACCAGTGGACAGTATTCTTTTATTTTGAAATGTGAGGGCATATTTTCTCTGCAACAAGATAATTAAAATATATTAATAATTGTTTTAATTGCAGGAAGTAATTTTAGATAATAGTAGAAACGTTTCCAGATTACGTAAGACATTTTCAAATGAAGCATTTAAAACTTTTAAACATATTTCAGGGATCACAGGGCAAAAGGAGACCAAAAAAGGTGTAATTTTTGCACGAAAAATAAAAAAATATGGGAAAGACTTAACATTTATTTTTACGTTTATAAAAGAAAAAACAATAATAATTTTTTCAGTCCTTGTAAATATATACATATGTCAAAATAGTAGCATTCATTTATAAACCTTAGTAATTATTTTTTTTTCATTTGTGACAGTCACTTTATCAAACGGTAGATGAATTTTAAACCAAATAGTTGAATTTTCAGCCCAAAAGATGAATTTTCTGACAAAAGACGAATTTTCAACCAAATAAATAAATTTTTATCCGAATAGTTGAATTTTCAACTAAAAAACAATCAATTTTCAATAAACTAGTTGAATTAAAACAAAAATGCAACAGTACATTTTCAATCAAAATAAAATTAATTTCAAACAAACAAAAAAACGAATTTTCAACAAAATAGTTCAATTTCGCAACAAAGTGTAAAGTAAATAGTTAATTTTAAACTAAAAAGATGAATTTTCAAGTAAAAAGAGTAATTTTCGACCAAACAAGACGAATTTTCGCCAAAATGGATGGTTAAGTAAATTTTCAGTTAAAAAAAATTATTTGCAGCAAAAAAGATCAATTTTCTAACAAAAAAGACAAATTTTCAGCAAAATACATAAATTTTTAACTACATTAGATAAATTTCCGACCAAAAATGGAATAATTACATTTTTAGTTAAAGAAAAAAAGAAATTTTTTTTAACAAAAAAAAAAAAACTGATTTTTACCAAAATAGTTACATTTTCTAACACAGTGTTGAATTTTCAACTAAAATTATAAATCTTCTACTGGAATAGTTCAATTTCAAATCAAAAATATTAATTTTTTAACAAAACAGACGAATTTCCAACAAAATACATGAATTTTCAATTGAAAATATTTATTTTCAACCAAACGCTGAACCTAAAAAGAAATAGTTGAATTCTCATTTATAAGAAAATTAATTTTTAAACAGCATAAAAAAAATTTCGACAAAATGATAAAATTGTCATTAAAGTGTTGAATTATCAACTAAAATTATGGATCTTCTACTATGATATTTGAATTTAAAAATTTTAAAAGATGAATTTTTAATGCTGAAGATTATTTTTCTAACAAAACAAACAAATTTTTAAGAAAGTTCATCAATTTTTAAGTGAAAAAAAAATCATTTTTAATCAAAAAGACGAATTTTTTACTAAAATTATAGAATATTCAACTGGATTAGTGAAATTTTCTTTTAAAGAATTCAATTTCAAGGAAAAAAATGAATTTTCAACTACAATTATAGAATATTTAACTGAACTGAGTAAATTTTTAGTTAAAAAAAATTAATTTTCAACAAAATACATGAATTTTCAATTAAGAATATCAATTTTCAACCAAACACTGAACTTAAAAGGAAATAGTTAAATTTTCATTTATAAGGACATTAATTTTTAACCAAAATGAAAAAAAAATAGTTCAATTTTCCAACAAAGTGTTGAATTATTAAGTAAAATTATGGATTTTCTACTAGGATAGTTGAGTTTTAAAACAAAAAGTTGAATTTTCAATACAGAATATTAATTTTCTTACAGAACAGACAAACTTTCAGCAAAATACATGCATTTTCAACTAAATAAGATAAATTTTCAACCAAAAATGAAATAATTAAATTTTTAGTTAAAAAATTAATGTTTAGCAACAACAAAACGAATTTTTAACAAAACAGTTACATTTTCCAACACAGTGTTGAATTTTCAACTAAAATTATAAATCTTCTGCTGGAATAGTTCAATTTCAAACAAAATAGATGAATTTTCAATAAAGATTTAAATAATATTTAATTAAAGATTTTTTAATTTTTTAACAAAATACATGAATTTTCAAGTAAAAAAAATAAATTTTCAACCAAACACTGAATATTTTATCTTTCAGTTTAAAAAAATAATTTTATAACAAATTAAAAATAAAATTATCAGTTACAAATATTAATTTGCATCCCAGAAGATTAATTTTTTACCAAAAAAGACAAATTTTCAATAGAAAGAGATAATCTTTCAACCAATAATGGAACATTAAAATTTTTAGTTAAAAAAAAAACTAATTTTCAACCGAAAACAAAAAACGAATTATCAATAAAAAACGAATTTTCAACCCAAAAAGAAAAAGTTAAACTTTCATTTATAAGAAAGTATTGAACGTATTGAATTATCAACTAAAATTAGATATCTACTAGAACAGCGGAATTTTCAAACAAAAAGATAAATTTTCAATATAGAAGATTAATTTTCTAACAAAACAGACGAATTTTTAACAAAGCACATGCATTTTTAAGTAAAAAAAAAATCAATGAATGAGACCAATTTTAAACTAAAATTCTGGAATATTCAACTGTATTCGTTAAATTTTCAGTTAAAAAATTTAATTTCAAGGAAAGAGATTGTTTTTTCAACTAAAGTATGGAATATTCAACTGGACTAAGTAAATTTTCAGTTAAAAAGAATTAATTTTCAACAAAATACATGGATTTTCATACAAAAAAGACAAGTTTTCAATCAAAAATTAAATTTGCAACAAAAATTATGGAATATTCAGCTAGCATAGTTAAATTTTCAGTTAAAAAATTAATTTTTAACCAAAATAAAAAATTAATTTTTTACAAAATAGTTAAAGTTTCACCTGGAATAGGTAAATTTTCATTTTAAAAAACTACTAATTTTCATGAAAAAATAAACGAATTTTCAACAAAGTAATTTAATTTTTGACCAAAGAGATGAATTTTCATTTAAAATGGCGAATCTTGAAGCAAAATAATTACATTTTAATGAACGAATTTAACTTTCAACCGAGTAGTTGAATCTTCATCAAGAAAAAACGAATTGTCAACAAGAGTTGAATTTTCAACTAAGATTTTTCAGTCAAAAGAAAAATAATTTCAACCAAACCTTTGAATTTTCTGTTAAAAAATTAATTTCAAAAAAAAAAAAAAAGAATTTCCAACAAAACACTGAAATTCAGTAATATAAAGTTACTTTTACAAATTAAAAAATAATGTTAAATGTTAAATAATGTTAAATGATTTTTTTAGCAATTTCTGCCATTAAAGAATTTATTTTTAAAAGTTGGAAATTTGCTAAATAAACATTTTTTTATATTATTAAAATCGTTTTCATATTCAAGAATATATATTTTTTTTAATTGCACAATTAATAATGAAATCGTAAATTGTTATCTTAAATATAAATTTTAAACTACACTCTTCAATGCTCTTAAACTCAAATTAAAAATAGTTGGACTGATGAAATATTTTATACTTCAAAAAATTTTTTATTGTATGGATTCAGCGAAAAAATATTTTAGGTTAAAAGTTTTATTTAAATCCTAAATAGTTAAGTTTGAAATCGGCCAAATAAATAATGTAAATTTGTCACGGTAGGATTTAAAAATAAAATTAAAGAGGATCAATCTTGAATATTTGAATTTAAATTGTTCAAGTTGGAACGAAAGCAGTCACCTTTTTACACTTCTTTTTCAAATTAATGTTTGATAACTGTTCTAATTTGACATTGGATAGCAACATCTGTCTCCGGTATTCACGTTTTCCACATGTTTTAAATTGGGTCAGCTTCAAATTTTTGTACGCATATTTTATAAGTTTTGAATCGAATAATTTTGTAGATGTAAAACGAACAATGAGTCTTATAGTTCTCACGTATATTTACTAACTTTGGAGAATTCCTTGCGTAATTCAAAGATTGTATTTTAAAATGTCATATATGAATTTAAACAGGGTGTCTAGATTATAAATAAAATTCAAGGTCTTTTCCAGGCTTTCCAGGTCAAGAAATCAAGTTTTTCTAGGTCTCCTTATTTTACATCAAATAATTAAATAAACGTATGTTATACATGTAAAAAATAAGCCACTTCATTTTTTAGCGGTCAGAAATTTCTATAGAAAGACGAATCATAAAAAAAATTCTTAATTTTTTGTGAACATAAGTCATTTTTGCGAAATCTTTGGGAATATTTTTAAATCTATATAAATTCGTTGGAATTTTTTGAAGTATTACAAACCCTAATTAAAGCTTGAAATTTCTGTGAAATCTTTGAGAAATATTTTGGAATTTTTTAAAGCTTTTGTAAAATCTTAAAAATCCTTAAAATGTTTGTGTAATTTTTTGGAATCTTTGAAATATTTGTGAAATCTTTCTTCAAACGTTGTTTGTGAATTCTTATGTGTAATTGTGGAATCTTTCTGAAGTCTTTTGTATTCGTTTGAAATCACTGGAATATCTGAAATATTTGTGTAATCTTTCTGAAATTTTTTATAATCGATTAAAATCACTGGAATATGTATTTTAAATCTTTGTTCAATCTTTTTCATTCTTCTAAAAAATTTTGATTTTGTTTAAAATATTTAAAGTTTTGAAATCTTTGAACTCTGTTGTACTGTACCCTTGTTGAAATATTTCAAGTCCTTGAAAGCTTTGAAATCTATGAAAAACTTGTGAAATTTTTTAAAATCTTTATTAAATCTTTAAAATATTTTTGAGTTACTTCTTTAGTCTTTGTTTGTAAAATATTTTCTGTTCGTTTGAAATCATTAAAATCGTTTAAAATCTTCTCAAATTTGTTGAAACCTTTTGAAATCATTAAAAATATTTTAAATGTTTTGAAATCTTTGAAATCTGTTGTACTGCACCCTTCTTGAAAATCTTGGAAATTATTAAAATCTTTTGAAATCCTTATGAATTCTTTGAAACATTTGTGAAATCTTTCGGAAAACTTTTGTAATCGTTTGAAATCATTCTAATATTTGAAAACTGAACTCTGCAGTTCTTGTATTCGTTTGAAATTCTCATGAAGTCTTTGAAATATTTGTGAAATCTTTCTGAAATATTTTGTATTTGTGAGAAATCATTGGAATATTTGAAATATTAGTGAAGTCATTCTGAAATGATTTACATTCGTTTGAAATCACTGGAATATAAAAAATCTTCGTGATATCTTATGAAATTTTCGTAAAAAATTTGAAATCGTTGAACATTTGTTAAATGTTTTGAAATCTTTGAAACCTGGTTGAATTTTGTAAATAACTTTAAATAACACAATTTGAACAAAATTTATCCACGCCCTCGAAAAAAAAAAATCGTGTAAAAAAATTCGCAGCCACTTCCAGGTTTTTCCAGGTATATAAAAATTCAACAAAAAAATTAATTAATTAATTAAACAAATTAAAGTAAATTAAAGTTTAAAGATCTTGAAAATCTTTGCAATCTTTCGAAAGTTTTACATTTTTTTGTAAAATGTTCGAAATCTATGTAAAATCTTCGAAATCTGATGTACGCCCATTTTTCAAATCTTCGAAATCCTTGAAATCTTTATGAAATGTTCAAAATTTTTAAGAAATTTTTGTGAAAACTTTTAAATTTAGCGTACACGCCTTTTTTTAATATTTAAAATCCTTGAAAACGTTGTAAAATCTTTCTTAAATCTTGGTTTGTAAAATCTTTTGTATTCGTTAAAATCATTAACTTCTTTGAAATCTTTGTGAAATCTTTTTAAATTTTGTCAAATGTTTTGAAAACTTTTGACATTGTTTAAAATCTTTGAAATGTTTTGAAATCTTTGAAATCTGGTCTACTGTACCCTTTTTCAAATCTTTGGAATTGTTTAAATCTTTAAAGTTTTAAAATGTTTGTGAAATTGTGAAATCTTTTTTTTTTAATCTGGTGTACACGCCTTTTTTTAATTGTTGACATCAGTGAAATCTTTGTGAAATCTTAAAAATATTTAAAATAATTTCAAATGTTTGGAATATTTTGAAATCTTTAGAAATATTTTGTAACTTTTTAAAATCTGGTGTACACTCAAAAACCGAGTGATCAACCCCTCGTCTTTCTTAAATCTTTTGAATTTTTTTAAAAACTTCTGATATCGTTTAAAATCTTTGAAATGTTTTAAAATCCTTAAAACCTTTGTAAAATTTTTTCTACAAAAATTCTATGTATGGCCATAACTCATTATAATTCTAGAAGTAAATTAACATCGAAAATTTCAACTAATAAATGTTACAATTTGTAAGTTGAATATTACAAAAAAATTTGAACATCACAAAAAAATTTATATTTTAACATTCTTTATTAGCGAAAAAGAAATAAAAAACTTATAGAATTACTCATAATATTAAAGTCTATTTATTGCAACCTATAAAAAACAGAGTGTCTACTCAA
>JAUELO010000330.1:3274547-3286598 GCA_032357855.1 Amphibolips quercusostensackenii
AATGCCAAATCAAGAATCCACTTTCATAAGACAATAAATAAAAAAATGACTACTTCGTTAACACCTTCAATTCCGAAAGTTTCAATGCCAAAAAAGAAATTCATCCTTGTTCGTCGCAGTGACTTTTAAATGAAAAAAGAAATGAACGCAATTGAAGTTTCTATTCATATACACAATATACACAAACGAGAATCAGAAAGCGAAATTCTCTACACTTCGCAATGCCAATAGACATTAATTATTCACTGCACTGTAGCATGCGAGGTAAATAATTGCTCCACGCTAAAATGAACACATCAGGGTAAATCCCTCGAATCCATATTTTTTTAAACTCTAAATTGTGTCACATAATCGAAAAAGAGAATAAAGGAGGGAAAAGAAATTTGAGGTACATCGAATTTGTATATTTCGATTGAAAAAAAGGGGTAAGGATGGAAAAATTGGACTCACCGTGTGGTTGACACCCCACATGAAAACGCTGAGAAGCGGCTCATTTGCTCGGAAGAGCTTAACTTTTTGGTGCTTAACTCGAAAATGTTTCTTTTTGAGCTTACTCAACCCGCTAGACAGCGGCGCACTAGACATACTTTTGCTGCTGTTAACGATCGATCAACAAACTGCGATTCACTTTTCCTCGGACGATATTTCACCTGACGAGTGTTCACTTTACTCAGCTCTCATTGCGAAAATCCGGATTTATCGCATGCGGCGGCACATAAATTGGCGGGGAAGGAAAATTCGAAGAAAACTTCTGTCAAAAGCAACCTCTCACAACCGCAGTTTGTCAGCGACTGAAAGGCCCTTTAAAAATGGCGAAAACGAACGAAGTGAAGTTCCTCCGCGTGCCCAGCTAATCGATTTAAAAAATCGTTTACATGCAAAGATGGACAGGTGTGATTAGTGCAATTTACAGAATGAAGAATAAGGATTGGTGGAAATGTTTCGCGCCGGCGGGCAGTGATTCTAACGGACTGCAACATTTTTAACTGCGCATGCACTGAAAAGCGCGGGTCTATTTGAAATTAGTAAATAGCATCAATGATAATACAGATCAATATTTCTAAAAGTTGTTTGCATTAGCAAAATTAATTCAATTCAATCTAAAAGATATCAAATTTCTTAAAATAATTTATAAATGATGTAATAATACAAATGCATGTTTTTTCATTTCAAATAGACCCGCGCTTTCCAGTACATGCGCAGTTAAAAAAGTCGCGTTCGGTTAGCATCACTGCCGGCGAGAAAGGAAGGAAAAAGTGGCAGACCTGATTTTGGCGGAAATTTCAAATGCTTAGAGAGAGTTCAGTGTTTTTCCTTCTTTATTGAACAATTGGATAATTATTGTTTTTCATTATTTGGTTCAAAATGAACGTTTTTGTTAAAATTTAAAATTATATTGGTATCAATTCAACTGTTTTGTAGAAAATTCGTATTTTGCCTTAAAACATCACCAGTTTGGTAGAAAATTCAACTATTTGGTTGAAAATTCGTCTTTTTGGTTTAAAAATGCTTGGCTTAATTAATTTAATTCTTGTCCTTAATTCATTATTTCAAATGGAAATTTATCTATTTGGTTAAAAATATAACTATTTTGTTGAAAATTGTTCTTTTCTTTTTGTTTAAAATTATTTTTTTACTACAAATCTAACTGTCTCATTTTTTATCGGAAATTGATCTTTTGTAATTGAAAATTCATGTATTTTGTTGAAAATCCATATTTTTGGTTAAAAATGAAACTTTTTGTGGAAAATTCGTATTTTGGCTTAAAAATTCAACAGTTTGGTAGAAAATGCAACTATTTGGATAAAAATTCATCTCTTTGGTTTGAAAATTTTTGGTTGAAACTTCAGTTGGAAATTCATCTATTCGGTGGAAAATTCAATTATTTTGTTAGAAGTTGTTTTTACTTCCTTAGTTAAACCTTTCTTTGACTGAAAATCTAACTATTCCATTTTTATCGGAAATTTATATATTTTTTTTTTAATTTCATGTCTTTTTTAGAAATTCATATTTTCGGGTTGAAAATTAAACATTTGTAGAAAATTTATTTCGATTAAAAATGTTTTTTTTTACTGAAAATAAAAATTTCCCATATATAATCGAACATTTATATTTTTTACTTGAAAATTCATGTATTTTGTTAAAAATTTATATTTTCTGGTTGCACATTAAACTGGCTTGTAAAAAATTCATATTTTGTCTTAAACCTTCAACAGTTTGATGAAAAATTCAACTATTTGGTAAAAAATTCATTTTTTGGTTTGAAAATTTTTTGTTTACACTTGAACTGTTTTGTTAAAAAAATAATTTTTAGGTTTTAGGTTTATATCTTTGGTTAAAAAGTTAACTAGTCTGTTCAAAATTATTTTTTCAAATCATTTTTTTTTAATGATAATTTAACTATTTAATCTTAGATTAAAAGTTGATCTTTTCTAGTTGAAAATTTGAGTGGTTTATTTAAAAAAAATTTGTTTGTGTTAAAAATTTAACAATTCGCTATAAATTTTTTTTATCTTGACTAAATAGAATAGAAAATTTTTTCAAGATTTCTGAAAAAATTTCAAGTTTTAAAAGATTTCCAAAAATAACGAAAAAAAATTGAAACATTTTGAGGACATTTTTTAATTTTTAAATATTTTTGAACAATTTTATAGAAAAGATAGAATAATTTTTTAAAATATTCAAAAATTTCGAAAAAATTCCTAAAATAATTTAGAAGTTGTTGCTCACAAAATGTAGCTTTTTAATATTTCAGAATAAATTTTTTAATCTTTTTAAGGATTTGGGAAGGTTTCTAGATAATACAAAATTTTTAAAAAGATGTTTGGGAAAATTTTAAATGATTTTTTATTTTTAAAAATTAATTAAAAAATTTTTTTTTTAATATTTTAAAAATTATCCAAGAAAAGTCTGGAAGCTTTGAAGACAACTTTTTTTTTTGATTTTGCAGGATTTAAAATAAATTTTTGTCAAACTTTGAATTATTTAAACAAACATTTCGAAGTTCCAGAAGTTTTGAAAACATCCTGAAAAAATTTCAAAAGATTTCTAATAATGTAAAAAAAATTTGCAAAGTTTTAAGATAATAATTTTTTTTAAGATTCCCGGGAAAATCTTTAATGATTTTTTATATTGAAAAATTCATTTTAAAAGAATGTTTAGAAAGATTGTAGATGAAAAATCTTTATTTGTTACAAATTTGTTTGTTTGGTTGCAAAAATCATCATTTTTAGTTGAAAATTCAAATGTCTTCTGTAAAAATTCGTACTTTAGGCTTGAAAAATGAATTATTTTTAAATTAATCTATTTGCTTATAGATGCAACTGTTTGGTTTAAAATATTTTTTTTTATTATTAAAAATAATGCAACTATTTGGCTGAAAAATGATCTGATTTAGTTAAATTTGAATCTTTTTTGTTTAAACATTCGACTATATAGTTGAGAAATCACATTTGCAAGTTAAAAATTCAACTAATATTTAGTAAAAAGTTCAACCATTGTGTTGAATATGTCTGTTTTGGATGAATTCTACTGTTTTTTATTTAAAATTCAAATCATTTTTAGATTAATTATCTAATATTTTATTTTTCGTTGAGAATTTTTTTTGTTTGAAAATTATAATAATTGGTTAATAGTTAAATTTTTTGTTAAAAATTTATTTTTTTGATTGAAGATTCATCTTTTTAGTTGAAACGTAACAATTTTGTTGAAAATTCTTTTTTTTTTTTAATTAATTTTTTTTTTACTGAAAATGTAACTTTTTGTAGAAAAATAATTTTCTTATTTTGAAATTTCTTATTTTTTGATAAATGTACAGAAAATCTGTCTTGAAAGTTCTACAATTTGTGTAAAATTTTTTTTCTTGGCTCAGAAATCATTAATTGTGGAAAATTCGTCTGCTTGGTTGGGAAATTTATATCTTTGGTTGTAAATTATACTATTTTGTTAAAAATTAGTTTTTTGTTGTTGAAAATAATTTTTTTTCACTGAAAAATAAAATTTTCCATTTTTGGTTGAAAATTCTTTTTTTTTTTGTGAAAAACTTATCATTTTTAGTTAAAAATTCAACTGTCTTCTAAAAGCTTGGTTGAAAATTCAACTATTTTCCCAAAAATTTACTTATTTTATTGAAAATTCAAGTACTTTGATAAAAAGTTATATTTTTGTAGCCGAAAGTTCAACTGCTTTTTTTAACATTCGTCTATGTGGACAGAAAATTCGTCCTCTTGGATTAATTAACTATTTTTTATTTAAAATTAAAATATTTTTTTATTTTTAATATCAACTATTATATTTTTTATTTAAAATTATTCTTTTTTGTGTTGAAAATTTAACTACTTGGTTAAGGTTGAACTTCATTGTTAAACATTTATTTTATTGGTTGAATATTCATCATTGTAGTTGAAAATTAATTTCTTCGATTGAAAATGTAACTAGCTGTGTCAAATTAAGAAATCCCAATTTAAAAATATTGTAACCAAACAACCTAAATCAAAATTTTCTAAAGAGAAAAGCTTTTTGCTGCATTTTTAAGTTTTTAAAATTGTGTAATCTTTTAAAAGCGCTGAATCAGACGCTCTATATTTGAATTCCCGCCAAGTAGGTCCCAATTGGTCGAATCAGGATCGAATCAGGATCGAATCAGTCACGTGACACCTGTCAAAGAAAAATGGTTCGCACGCTTCTCTAGAATTGCCGATTTTCGGGTTGTTCGTTGTTCACAGTCGCTCCAAGTTGTTCATAACTGTTTGTAACGGTTGTTGGTGACTTGGTGATGCGTTGGCAGTCTTGGCATCTGGAATTCGTCTGACATTGCTGACAATCAGAAAAGTCTTTTATAACCTCTTCGACAGTCGGTCAATTTCAATCAAAACTTGACTGATGTTCGCTTGGATCTGTACTTAAAACTGGAGTAAAATAAAACCTATGCTTAATGAGCAATGGGCGGACAGAAATTTCAGTATGACGAGAGTGGTGGAACATTTTTCTACTTCCTACTCTCATTTTTGGCACTACTTTTGGTACCTGCAACTTATTACCTGTGGCCACGTTGCTCCAAACCAGGTTAGTTTTTTTTTACCTTTATCAATTAGCATCATGACAGAATAAATTATTAATTAATATAGTCAGCAATTCCTAACTAGTTCTTCTATCATTTTGAGTTTATTCATTTATTATTTTTGGAGCAGCAGACATTTCCTTTAAGTAAACAAAACTCTGAATTGAGAATTCTCAGACTCAGACGCTGACAGAAATTTAAAATAATGCATTTTACGATAAAATAGAACTTGTATTTTTTAAAATAAATTATGGTTGAATTTAGTTTTTTGTTTGTAAGTATTTTGCATTAAATTTCGGTTTTGTAGATCCTAACCAGTTGGCAAAAGAGTGTTTCTGCGATGGGTGTAAAAAGAAAAAGAAAATATTACAGTCAAATGATCCTTGGAAGGAGACAAGGGCACTTTTTAAGTGAGTATTCATTGTCTTGAGTTTAAAAAACATATTAGCTTTGAAATTTGTATAGTTGCTTGAAGGAAAAATTGAAATCGTGGTCAAAGGTCTTACAATATGGGAAGTGACGTTATGCTTGGATTGCATTCTAACGGTAAAAAAGGCCTCGTTAACTTCATTAAAATACATGACGAGCTTGGATTTCAAAGAATTAAGGGTATTTTTTAAAATTCCAAGTAATTTTCAAAAGCTTTTAAAAATTTCAAGGAATTTCAGAAGATATTAAAGGATTTGAAACATTTTCGGGTATTTAACAAATTTTCAATTGATTTTAGTAACTTAATATGATTTTAAAAGTTTTGAAATATTTTAGAACATTTGAAAAATTCTAAGAAATATTTAATTGATTTTAATAAATTGATGGGACTTGAGAGGATTTGAAATATTTTAGTGTATTCAAAAATAATCAAAGACATTTTTAAGAAATTAAAAAAATTTCAAGGGATTTTCAAGGATTTTAATGATTTTAAAAGATTTTATTATATTTTAAATGATTACAAGGAATTTTTAATTGATTTTAATAATTTAAAGGCATTTTCACGAGCTTCAAAAAGTTTCAAGGAATTAAAAAATATTTTAAAGGAGTTTAAATATTCTAACGAATTTTAAATGCCCCAAGAAAGTATTATTTGATTTGAATAATTTTAAAGGCTTTCAAAATGTTTGAATTATTTTTGACTATTTTAAATAATTTCAAGGCATTTTCAAAAGATTAAAAAATTGCAGAGGATTTTCAAGGATTTTCTAATTTTTTTAGAGATTTTAGGATATTTTAAACGATTTGTGTGAATTTTATATTGATTTAAAATATTTGTTGAGATTTCAAAGAATTTTAAAGATTTTACGGTATTTTTAAAAGTTCCAAGGAGTTCAAAAAATATTTCAAAAATTTCAAGGCTCCCAAAGATTTAAATTTTTTTTCAAAGATTTTAGGATATTTCAAACGATTCCAAGGAATTTTAAATTGATTCTAGTAATTTTAAGGGGTTTTAAAGAATTAAATATATTACAAAGTATTTAAAAATATTCCAAGGTATTTTTAATAAATTTTCTCATTTCAACGGGTATTTTTAAAAATTCCAAGTAACTTTCATAAGCTTTTAAAAGTTTCAAAAGATTTAAAAGGATTTGCGGGTATTTTTTAAATTTCAAAGATATTTTTAATATATTGCAATAATTTGAAGTGATTTCAAAGGTTTAAAGGCATTTTTAAAAATTCTAAGTAATTTCAAAAGCTTTAAAAGATTTCAATGAATTTTAGAAGATTTTAAAGGATTTGCGGATATTTTAAAATGTTCCAAGAAATTTTCTATTGATTTTGGTTAATTAATGGGATTTTAGACGATTGGAAATATTTTATGGAATTTACAAAAAAGTTCAAGGAATATTTCATTTCTAAACATTTCAAGGGATTTGAAATATCTTGAGATATTTTTCATAAATTACAATAATTTGAAGTGATTTCAGAAGGTTTTAAAGAATTTGAAATATTTAAGGGTATTTTAAAATGTTTCAAGAAATTTTTAAAATAATTTTAGTAAAATAATGGAATTTTACAAGATTTGGAACATTTTACGGAATTTACAAAAAAAGTCCTATGAATATTTAATTGATTTAAATAAATTAAAGAGACTTCAAAGGATTTTAAAATATTCCAAGGCATTTTCAAGAAATTTAATCATTTAAACGAATTTTAATGATGTTAAAGATTTAAAGGTTATTTTTGAAAATTCCAAAGAATTTTTAAAAGATTTCAAAAATTCAAGGAGTTTCAGAAGATTTTAAAGGATTTGAAATATTTTAGGGTATTAAAAAATATTTCAATGAATCCTTAAGAAATTTAATAATTTCAATGGATTTGAATGATTTTAAAGATTTAAGGATGTTTTTTTTAAATTCCAAGTGATTTTTACAAGCTTTACAAAATGTCAAGGAATTTTAGAAGATTTTGCAGAATTTGAAATATTTTATGGTATTTTAAAATTTTTTAAGAAATTTTTAATTGATTTTAGTAATTTAATGGAATTTTTATGAATTTTAAATATTTTACGGAATTTACCAAAAAGAGTCAAATTCTAAGTCATTTCCAAGAGCTTTAAAAAATGTCAAGGGATTTCAGGAGATTTCAAAGGATTTAAAATATCTAAGAGTATTTAAAAATATTCCAAGAAATTTTCAGTTGATTTCAGTAATTTGATGTAATTTCGCAGAATTTTAAACATCATAGGAAATTTATAAAAATTCCAAGAAATATTTAATTTATTTAATTTAATTGAAAGATCTTCAAAGGATTAAAAATATTTTATTTTATTTAAAAATATTTCAAGGGATTTTCAAGAGATATAAATAGAATCATTTCGGAATGAAAACGTTTAAAATTTGGTCATTTTAAATTGAAAAAATCTTTAAGCAGCAAAAACTTCAAACTTAAATTTTTAAATTTAGACAATTTCATATGGAAGGAGTTGAAATCGCAAACTTAATTGAATCTTACTCAAGTAAAAGCTTCTAAAATTATAGAAATATGAATTTTTAATTAGTTAAAAAAATTTATTAAACGAACTTTTCTTATGTCAAAAAATAAAATTGAATAATAAATTCACCTTTATTTTCACCGATCAAAATGAAAAAAATTTCTGTTGTGAAACTTTAAAATTGAATTCTAAGAAAACGTTTAAAGTAAAAAGTAATTTTAACTGTGAAATATTAAAACAATGTATACTCCTGAAACTTCAAACTTAAACAAATCAGAACTCAATTTAAGTCTAAAAAAATGTAGTCGCAAAGAATTGTTATATTGAAACTATTTTGTGCTCAAACCCTTAAAAATTTCTATTACTTTAAGTAAATGTAATTATTTAGAATTCATCAATTTTAAAATTGTCAATTATACTTTTCGAAGTTCAACTAATTCAAAATTCAATCGATTTTAGTCATTTTCAAATTTAATAACTTTAGATTTAAATATTCTAAATGAAATGGTTTATATTTTAAACGTACAAAACTTTCTGGTTTCTTAAATTCTTCGAAATCGAAGAGTATCAAAATGAAAGACTTGATAGTTGCACGTTTTTCAGTTTAAAGGATTTTTAATTAAAAATTTTTGAATTAAATGCCTCCAAAATACATTCAAAACAATAAAGAGTTAAGACAGTTAAGAAAAAACAATTTATATTGAACAATTGAATAATTTCTCTAATTTAAAATGATTTCGATTTTAGAATTCTGAATTTTCGTGGTAAACGCTAAATTTGACATTTTTCCCTATCATAAGTTTAAATTTTGTGATTAAAATTGACATGGTTGAATTTCGAAAAGTATAATTGAAAATGTAAAAATTGTTAATTTTTAAACGATTAAATTTACTTAAAGTAATAGAAATTTTTAAGGGTATGAATACAAAAAATTGTAAGATCGATGAAGTACGAATTTATTTAGGTTTCAAGTTTCTGGAGTATACATATATTTTCCTTTTTTAATATTTCCGATTTAAAATTACTTTTTATTTCTAACGTTTTTTTAGAATAATTTGATTTTAAATGTTCAAAATTGAAAATTTTTCCATTTTGAACCGTGAAAGTAAAGGTGAATTTATTATTTTATTGTAGAAAAATTTGCCTAATCAATTTTTATGTTGAATTATAATTTTTCTAATTTTAACAAAAATTTAGATCTCTAGAATAACTTTTTTTTATTTAAAATTTAATTTTTGTTGAAAAGTCATCTCGTTTGTTAAAAGTTGATCTACTTCGATGAAAAGTGGTTTTTGTTTTTAATTAATTTTGTTAATTATAAATTTAACTATTCCATTGTTGGCTGAAAATTGATTTTTTTAAATTGAGAGTTCAACTACTTGCGTAAAAGTTAAACTACTTTGTTAAAAATTAATTTTTTGTTTGAAGATTTATCTCTTGTGCTGAAAATTTAACTATTTCATTGAAATTTCGTTCTTTTTTATTTAAAATAATTTTTTACCTGAAAATGTAGCTTTTCCATTTTTCGTTGAAAATGGATCTTTTTAATTAAAATTTCGTTAGTAAATATACATAAGAACTATAAGAATCATTGATCGTTTTACATCTAAAAAAATATTCTATTTATATGCATCCAAAAATTTGAAGCTGACCTAATTTAAAACATGTGGAAAACGTGAAAAAACGGAGACAGATGTTGCTTTTTTATATCAAATTAGAACAGTCAACAAACATTAATTTAAAAAAGAAGTATTTAAAGGTAAACACCTTCTAATCGAAATGTACAAAGTTAAATAATCAAAGAATCGAATATTTCAATTTGATCAGCTGCAAAACTGAATATTCTCACTTGAACAATTTAAATTTAAACCTTTAAAATTGAGCCACTTGAATTTTGAATATGTATAAGAGTGTTGAGCAGTCTCAAAATTTTATTTTTAAATCTTACCATAACAGATTTTCAATGTTTATTTGGACGATTTCTAACTTAACTATTAAGGATTTAAATAAAACTTTTAACACAAAATATTTTTGCGCTGAACCCATACAAATGAAAAAATTTGGAAATTTTAAATATCTAATCCCTCAAACTATTTTTAATTTGAGTTAACGATCATTGAAGAGTGTAGTTTTAAACTTATATTCAAAATATTAATTCACGATTTCATTATTAATGATGGAATTGAAAAAATAAAGTATTCTTGAATATGAGAACGATTTTTGTATATATTTATGTATGTTTATGTATACTTCTTAAACATGGAACAAACTGTTTATTTAACAAACTTCCAACATTTAAAAATAAATTCTTTAATGGCAGAAATGGCTAAAAAATCATTTAAGATTATTTGAAAATATAATATTTATTATACAGATTGTCTAGTGTCTACTCACCTGAAAAACCTGGAATTGTCAGTGAATTTTTATATACCTGGAAAAACCTGGAAGTGTCAGGCATTTTTTTTTAAAGTCACGGCATTTTTTCGAGAGCGTTCTTATTTTTCTATTTTAATATTATATAAAATTGAATAACATTATTTTTAAAGTTGTAAAAGTAGCTTTATATTACTGTATTAGACTTTTTTGTTAAAAATTGGTTTTTTAGTTTGAAATTAATTTTTTTAACTGAAAATTCAATTACTTGGTTGAATGCTAAACTCTTTTCTTCAAAATTATTTTTTTTTGTGTAGATTCATTATTTTAATTGAAAAACCTATTTTATTGCAAATTTGTTTATTCTTTGGCTGAAAATTATCTTTTTCGTTTACTAAAAACTTAACTATTCTAGTTTAAATTTTAACTGTTTTGTTGAAAATTTGTTTATTTTTTTTTTGCTTTCGAAAATTAATTTTTTCTATTGAAAATGTAACTATTCCAGCTGAAAATCTTATCATTTTAGTTAAAAACTCATCTCTTTGGTTAAACATTAGTTTTTTAATTATTCAATTTTTGTTTGAAGAAAGATTCTTTTTACTTGAAAATTCGTCGTTTTTGGTATAAATTAATTATTTTGGTTGAAAATTCATCTTCTTGCTTAAAAGTTCATCTTTTGATTAAATATTCATCTTTTTGCTCAAAAATTCAAGTCTTTTGCAATTTTTCTCTTTTTTGACCGAAAAAGCTTTTTTAGTTAAAAGTTTAACTCATGTTGGAAAAAAAAACTAAAAATTCAACTATTCTATTTTTGGTTGAAAATGTTGTATTTTGTTGAAAATTCATTTTTCTTAATTAAAAATTTATTTTTCTTTGCCAGGAAATTCAACAGTTTGCTTTTAATTGTTTCTATCTCTTGACTGAAAAACCTTTCTTAGTGGAAAAGTCATCTTTTTTGGTTGAAATATCAACTACTACATTCTTTGTTCAGAATTCATCTTTTTTGGAATAAAAATTTAATTACTTGATAAAAAGTTGAATTCTTTTGTTAAAAATTAATTTTCTTTGGAGATTCATCATGTTAATCGAAAATTCATCTCATTGGTTCAAAAATGAGCTATTTTGTTGAAATTTTTTGTTTCTTACAAATTAATGTTTTTAACTGAAAATTTAACTATTCTAGTTGAGTATATCATTTTAGTTAAAAATTCGTCTCTTTGGTTGAACATTTATTTGTTTTAGTTAACAATTTAACTGTTTAATTTTTGGTTGACAAAATTTTTTTTTAGTTGAAAATTCGTCCTTTTTGGTAGAAATTAATCTTCTTGGTTGAAAATTCAATTATTCTAGTTAATGTTTCACCATCCCTTTAGTGCAATATTGTACGTTATCCTCTTGTTTAAAAAACAAATCATCTATTGGTTGAAAATTGGTCCTAATTGGTTGAAAATTCAACTGTTTTGTTGAATATTCATGTATTTGTTGAAAATTCGTTCTTTTTGGTAGAAAATTCATTTTCTTGGTTGTTGAAAATTCATTATTTTAGTTGAAAATTCATATATTTTGTCGAGAGTTGAACTGTTTGGTTAAAAATTGATTTTTGAATTGAAAATCCATCTTTTGTAATTAAAAATTCAACTACGTGGGTATAAGTTGAACTACTTTGTTAAAAATTTCTTTTCTTTTTTTTCTT
>JAUELO010000330.1:3322899-3343728 GCA_032357855.1 Amphibolips quercusostensackenii
AATATTTTGATGAAAATTTGTCTTTTTGGTTTGAAAATTCACCTTTTTTTGGTAGAAATTCAATTTTTTCGTTAAAAATGCAACTGTTTGCTTGATTATTGATTTTTTCTTGTTGAGAATTCAATCACTTTATTGAAAATTTGTATTTTTTATGAATTCAACTGTTTTTAATTTTATATTATCATTTTTTTTAAATCGAAATATCAATTCTTACATTTTTCGATGAGAAATCATCTTTTTGACTGAAAATAATTTTTTTTGTTGAAAATTCATATTTTCGATTTGAAAATTCAACTGCTTTGTAATTAATTCAACTATTCTATATCGAGGATTCAACTATTTAATTGAAAATTCGTATTTTTTATGAATTCGAATGTTTTTAATTTTAAATTATAATATTTTTTGGATGAAATATCAACTATTACTTTTTTGTTAAAAATTAAATTTTTTGTATAAAATTCGTCTTTTTTGTTTGTAAATGAACTATTTTGTTAAGAATTCATCATTTTAGGTTCAAAATTCAACTGTTTTGTTAAAAATTGTTCTTTTGTGCTTGAAAATTTTAAAATTTGGTTGCATTTTCTTTATTTACTGTCTAGAAAATTATGTTGTTGAAAATTCATTTCTTTAGTACAGATATTTTTTTATGAATTTAACTGTTCTTAATTTTAAATTATAATTTTTTTAGTTGAAATATCATTTATTACATTTTTTGTTGTGAATTCATCTTTTTTGGTACAAAATAAAACTTTTTTGTTGAAAATTCAACTGCTTTGCATAATATTCGTCTTTTTGACTTGAAAATTCAACAATTTAGTTGAAAACTCGACTATTTTGTTATAAATTTGTCTTTTGGGTTAAAAATGAACTTTTTTGTTCAAAATTCAACTGTTTTGTTGAAAATTGTTCTTTTTGGCTTGAAAATTTAAAAATTTGGTTAGAATTTTCTTTCCTGTCTGACTGAAGAGTCTTTTTTGGTTAAAAATTCAACTATTTTGATGAAAATTTGTCTTTATGCTTTGAAAATTCACCTTTTTGGTAGAAATTTAACTTTTTTGGTTAAAAATGCAACTGTTTGCTTGATTATTAATTTTTCTTCTTGCGAATTCAATTACTTTATTGAAAATTTGTATTTTTTTATTAATTCAACTGTTTTTAATTTCATGTTACATTTTTTTTGGTTGAAATATCAATTCTTACATTTTTCGATAAGAAATCTTTTTGGCTGAAAAGAATCTTTTTTGTTGAAAATTCATACTTTCGGTTTAAAAATTCAACTGCTTTGTATTAAATTCAACTGTTCTATAAAGAGGATTCAACTATTTAATTGAAAAGTCGTATTTTTTATGAATTCGAATGTTTTTAATTTTTAATTATAATATTTCTTGGTTGAAATATCAACTATTACTTTTTTGCTAAAAATTCAATTGTTTTGCATCAAATTTGTCTTTATAGCTTGAAAATTCAACTGTTTTGTTGAAAATTGTTCTTTCTGTCTTGAAAATTTAATAATTTGGTTGTAATTTTCTTTCTTGACTTACTAATTTCTTTTTGGTCGAAAATTCGTGTTTTTGGTTTAAAAATCACCTCTTTTGGTAGAAATTTATTTTTTTTTTGTGAAAAATGCAACTGTTTGGTTGAAAATTACCTTTCTTGTAGAAAATTCAACAATTTGGTTTATTTTTTTCACTCATGACTGAAATATCCTTTTTTGTTTGAAAATTCAGATATTTTGTTAAAAGTTTCTCTTTTTAACTGTTTTTAATTTAAAATAAAATTCTTTTTTGTTTGAAATATCAACTATTACATTTATCGTTAATAATTTTTTTTTTCAAAATTCAACTACTTGGCTACAAGATGAACTAATTTGTTAAAAATATTTTGTTGTTGAAGATTCATAATTTTCTTTGAAAATAACTTTTTTTGTTAAAAATTTATTATTTTTGTTAAAAAATTTAACTGTTTTGTTATAAATTGGTCTTACTATCTTCGAAACTCAATAATTTGGTTGAAATTTTCTTTATTTCTTAATTGAAAAGTCTTTTTTGGTTGAAAATTCAACTACTTGGCTAGAAGTTGAACTACCTTGTTAAAAATATATTTTGTTGTTGTTGAAGATTCATCATTTTAGTTGCAAGTTCAACTTTTTTGGTGTGAAATTCGAATATTCAGTTGAAAATTAACTTTTTTGGTGAAAATTCATATTTTCGGTTTAAAAATGAATCAATTTGGTTGAGTTTCTTTTTTCTTGACTGAAATATTCTCTTATGTTTAAAAAATTAGCTAGTTAGTCAAAAAGTTGTATTTTTTAGACGTATTCACCTGTTTTTAATTCAAAATTAAAATATTTTTTATTTGAAATTTGAAAATGTAACTATTTTGTTTAAAATTCGTCTTTCTGAGTTAACAAAGAACTTTTTTGTTGGAAATTCATATTTTCGGGTTGAAAATTCAACTGCTTTTTATCAAATTCATCTTTTTGGCTTGAAAACTCAACAATTTGATTGAAAAATTTAATATTTTGTTGAAAAGATGTCTTTTTAATGAATTCAGCGTATTTTTATTTAAAATAAAACTCTTTTTTTTGTTGAAATATCAACTATTACATTTTTCGTTAGGAATTCATCTTTTTGTGTTGAAAATTCAATACTTGGTTAAAAGATGAACCACTTTCTTAAAAATTCATTTTTTTAAATAAAAGATTTATTCTAATTGAAAATTCATTTCTTTAGTTGAAAATTTATCTTTTTTGGTAGAAAATTTAAATTTTTGGTTAAAAATTCAACTATTTAGTTAAAAAAATCATCTACTTTGTTGAAAATGCAATCTTTTTACTTCAAATATTAGGAATTTGAAGCATTTTAATTTTAATTTAATATAAGGACCTAAATTAATGTTGTTTTAAAGAATTATTTCCCTTCTATATTAAAAAATAATAATATGAAAAATAGTATTAAATATTAGAAATTCTAATGTTTTGAATTTTTCTTCATATATATTTTTTAAATTAATCAAAACCTTGTGAAAAAAGTGGGGAAAAGGGAAAAATTGGATCAAAATTGTCAATTTTACGTGTTTCATGGGATTTTTCAAATTTAAGGGGGGAACAGGATATTAGAAAAAAAGACTGTGATACCTGGTTTAAATTCAACATAAAATAAGTCCAGTTTTTCACGTCTCATTTTAGAATTTTTCGTCAACAACTTTAAAAACCGATTCAGAAAGAAAATTTGAAAAATTAAACTTTTAATCGTTTACCAATCTACAATGCAATGTAAAATCTCACTGATAAAATCACTTACTCTAGGACGCATAAATCACATATAAAATCTTTTGCATCCATTTGTATTCCTTACAAATCCAAATTTAAAAGTTCTGGCCGTTTTTCCTGGAGTTTTCTCACTAAGTTACTCAACCTAAAATAAAAAATGGTTAAAATATAATAAAATAACAATTAGAAACCTTTTTAATTATTAATATTTGTAAATACTTTTTACTCACAAATGCCGGGTCACCAAACTGTCGCGGATCAAATTATCGCTTTCATTTCCTGACGAATTATTTAAATTTGGGTTCAGTGAATTATTACCCGAATTTGTTCCACTAAAAAGGCCAGATTCGGGTTCGACTTCAGATGTACAGGAAGTTATTAATTCCTGAAATTCTGTGCTGTAAACTGTTTTCAGAACATTCGCTGAGTTCAGAAATTTTTCGAGCTTCGATAATTCTTCTTCCACGTACGAGATGTTCCTATGAAAAATTATATTAAAAATATATATTAAGCATTATAAGCAGTGGTGTAATCGTCCAGTTCTTGTCCACTTTCTTGTCACAAGGAAAATTTTTCCAGTTTTTTTTACCTCCCCCGCCCCCGAAAATAACGTGGCCGTTGGCTTAAGACGAATTTTACGTTTATAAATTATTTTAAATAAAATTAATATAAATAACATACTAAATTCAATACAAAACACTTTAAATTCCTAAGATTTCAAGACAAAATATATTGCACATTCAACCGAAAAAGATTTTTTACCTAAATAAATGAATTTTCAACACATAAAGATGAATTTCCAAAAAAAAGAATTAGTTTTTAACCAAGCAGTTGAATTAAGAACCAAATAGATGAAGTTTCCAGTAAAAGACAAGTTTTCCGAAAAATAGTTAAAAGATTTAATCAAATAGTAAAATTTTCAAGACAGAAAGACAAATTTTTTCGAAGACAGTGTAATTTTGAACAAAAAAGTTCCTTTTCAACCAAGAAAGATAAATTTTCAACCAAGAAGGATGACTTTTCTACAATAAAGGATGAATTTTAAATCCAAAAAGATGAATTTTTAACAAAATAGTTGAATTTCTAATGTAATAGTTGAATTTTCAGCATACAAAGATGCATTTTCTATCAAATTGTCGAATTTTCAAAGAAAAAATTTTAATCCAATTAAATATTTGAATTTTCATAGCAAAAAGACAAATTTTTTATAAAACAGGTCAATTTTTATCAAAAAAGTTCATTTCCAACCAAAAAGGATGAATTTTCTACCATGAAAGATGAATTTTCAACAAAAGAGTAAAGTTTTCAAGACAAAAAGTCAAATTTTTAAGAACACAGTAGAATTTTAAATTAGCAAAGGTGGGTTTTTAACAAAAAAGATCATTTTTAATCAAGAAAGATGAATTTTTAACACAATAGTTGAATTCTCAACCAAAAAGTTAAATTTTCAACAAACAAGAATAATTTTCCACCCAAAAAGACAACTTTTTAACAAAATATATGAATTTTCTACCAAATAATTTGATTTTTTAACTTATATAATATACAGAATAAGGTTTCAACCAAAAATGGATTAGTTAACTTTCTAGATGATAAAAAAAATAAATTTGAACAAAAAGAAAATGAATTTTCAACAAATTTGTTAAATTTTCAACGAAAAATATCAATTTTCAACCAAGACGATTAGTGTTCTACCAAAAAAGACGAATTTTGTAACAAAATTATTTAATTTTGAAGCAAAAAAAACAAATTATCTACAAAAAGTTGAATTTTTAGCCCGAAAAGTTTAATTTTCAACAAATAGTTTAATTTTCTACAAATTTGTTAAATTTTCAAGACAAAAATATGAATTTTCTGCAAAACAGTACAATTTTTAACATGAAGTTTTATTTTAAAGAAAATAGTTGAATTTTCTAATACAATTATGAATCCTTAACGAAAAAAATTAATTTTTTACAAGCATGTAACAGTTGATATTTCACATAAACAATTGCATTTTTCAACCAACATGATAAATTTTCAACCAAGAAAATTAAATTTCTACCAAAAAAGGCGAATTTTCTACAAAATACATAAATTTTCAACCAAAAAGTTGAACTTTCAACGAAAAAAGATCAATTTTTAACCAAAAATCGAATAGTGTCAGTTTAAAAAATTTATTTTCATCCAAACATGAAACGAATTTTCATCAAAATAGTTAAATTTTCAACCAAAGAGATGAACCTTCAACTAAAAAAATGAATTCCTAACAAAGTAGTTGAATTTTTGATAAAAAAATGGCTTTTTAACAATACAGTTGCATTTTCAACAAAATAATTAAATTTTTAATCAAATAACAGAATTTTTTACCAAACGAGATGAATTCCGAACCAAAAATATAATAGTAGCTTTTTTAATACAAAAAAAAGAACTTTTACCGAAAAATACAATTTTTTAGCCGCCTCCTCCCCTTAAACTGGTAACGTAGTTTATGAAAAGTACCGCCAGGCGATTTTTTCTTTTAGGACTACACCACTGATTGTAAATATTATATTTTGCATTATTTTTTTTAACTTACTCTGTGGTTTTACGAATATCCGCATTCTGTTCAATCTTTGAAGACCTAAGTGTTAAAAATTGAAACACTAGTTTTGTAGTTGAATCTACATGGGCTTTTAACAGAGCGTGATCCTCTTTTCTAAAAATTTCAACAGCTTTGTCAAATCTGAAAAGAAATATTTCCGGATAATTATGCTAATAAATAAAACGTCCACAACTATCGCCTTCTAAAAAATAGGTGTATCTATCATAGATAAATCTTTTATGAAAAAAATTATTTCTAAATAAAAAGTGTAATAGTTAATATTTCCACCAAAAAATATTTTAATTTTTAATTAGAAACTGCTAAATTAAACAAAAAAATACGAATTTGCACCAAAAGAGTAGAATTTTCAACCAAGAAAGATTTTTCAATCAATACAGAAAAAAATATGATCCAAAATGTTAAGTTTTGAAGTCATAAACACGAATTTTTGAAAAAAAGTTGAATTTGCAACACAAAAATATGCATTTTCTACCAAAATAGTGAATTTTCGACTAAAAGAGACAAGCTTTCAATAAAAGAAGTGAATTTTTAACTGAAAAAGATCAATTTTCTAGAAAAATTGAAACAGATCAATTTTTAGTAAAGATACTATTTTTTAACAAGAAAAAAGAACGAATTTCAAACAAAATTTGTTAAATTTTTAAACAAAGAAATAAACTTCTAACTAAAATGATGCATCTTCAATCAAAAAATAAATTTTTAACCAAATAGTTGAAGTTTTAACCCAGGAGATGAATTTTCTTCCGAAAAAGACAAATTTTCAACGAAATAGATCACTTTTCAACTAAAAAAGATAAATTTCCAACAAAGAATAGAATATTTGAATTTTAAGTTAGAGAAATAAGTTTTAACCGAACAAAACTTAACAAAAAAGTTACAGAATTATTTTTAAAAATGTTCTGCGAAAAATGAAATGATTAAATTTTGAGTTACAAAAATCAACTTTCAATAAAAAAGGAAACTAATTTTCAACCAAAGAAACGAAATTTCAACCAAAATGATTAATTTTCTACCAAAAAAGAATAAGTTTTAATAAAATACGTGAATTTTTAAACAAATATTTTAATTTTTAAAGAAAATTTTCAACGTATTTGTTGAATTTTCACCCAAAAAGGTTAATTTTCAACAAAATAGATGAATTTTTAACAAGAAATTGGAATAGTTAAATTTTAAATTAGAGAAATAAGTTTTTAAGCGAATACAATTTAAAAAACTCAATTTTCAATCAAAGAAATTAAATTTCAACCAAAAAGAATAATTTTTGACAAAATAGGCGAATTTTCAACCAAAAATTATAATAGTTTATTTTCAAGTTGAAAAAATAAGTTTTAAACCAAATAAAAAAAACAACCTAGTTTTCAACAAAGGCAATAAATATTTTTTAACAAATTACATACATTTTCAACACAAAAAGACGCAATTTCGATGAAAAAAAGATACATTTTTTACAAAACATATCAATTTTCCAAGAAATACTTGAAAAAAAAGAGATAATTTTTCAACAAAAAATAGAATCGTTTAATTTTTAGTAACAGAAATATTTCTCAAAGAAAATAAAGTAAATGTTTTATAAAATAGTTGAATTTTTAACCATACAAATGAATTTTCTACCAAAAAGATTTCAAAAAAGAAACCTAAAAAAACTTTAGTTAAATTTTCAAATAGAAAAAAATAATTTTTAAATAAAAAACTAATTTTAGCCAAAACAATGCATTTTTACCAAAAAAGATTAATCTTCTACCCAAAAAGAATAATTTTTAACAAGAGACAAATTTTTCAAATAAATCTTTTAATTTTTGACGGAATTTTTAAGTTAATACTTGAATTTTTAACAACAAAAAAATCAATTTTCAGCAGTTTAAAAAATGTTCTCGAAAAATGGAAGGTAAATTTTTAGTAAAAAAAATCAATTTTAAATGTTTAAAAACTAATTTTTAACCAAAGAAATGAAATTTCAACCAAAACGATTAATTTTTTGCCAAAAAGAATCATTTTTAACAAAATACATAAACTTTCAACCAAATATTAAAATTTGTAATGGAATTTGCAACCTAATAGTTGAATTTTCAACCAAAAAAGATAATTTTGAAGGAAATAGATAGATTAAAAAAAAATTAGAATAATTTAATTTTAAGGTAAAGATATAAGTTTTTAACTGCATAAAATAAAAAAAAAACATAATTTTCAACCAAAAAGATTAATTTTCTACTGAAAAAGAATATTTTTTAACAAAACACATCGATTCTTCAAGAGGTGAATTGTAACAAAATAGATGAATTTTCAACGAAAAATTAAAATAGTTTAATTTGAAGCTAGAGAAATAAATTTTAAACCAAATAAAATTAAAAAATCTAATTTTCAATAAAAGATACGAATGTTTTTTAACAAAATACATGAATTTTCAATACAAAAAGTCGAAATTTAGATGAAAAAAAAAATAAATTTTTAACAAAATACATCAATTTTCCAAGAAATACTTAAATTTTTAACTAAAAAAGATCAATTTTTAACAAAAAGTAAAAATTTTTTATTTTCAGTAAGAGAAATATGTTTTAAAGGAAATAAAATACATTTTTAATGAAATATTTGAATTTTAACTATACAAATGGATTTTTTACAAAAAAGATCAAATGTCTATAAAAAAAACTCGACAAAAACTTTAGTTAAATCTTTAGTTTAAACAATTCTTTTTCAATAAAAAACTAATGTTTAACTGAAGAAATGAATTTTTAACCAAAAAGATTGATTTTCTACCAAAAAAGAATAATTTTTAACAAAAGACAAGATTTTTCAACTAAATACTTTAATTTTGTAATGGAATTTTTACCAAATAGTTGAATTTTCAACCAAAAAGGTGAATTAGTTACCAGGAAGGTTAATTTTCTACCACAAAAGACAAAGTTTTAACAAAATACAGAATTTTTCAACCAAATAGTTCAATTTTCAACTGAAGAAGATAAATGTTTAAATGTTGTAGTTTCCTAAAAAAATAATTTAACTTACAAAAGGGAAAAATCGCGAATCCAATTAATTTCAGCGAATTTCCTTAGATCTTCGTTAACTTTCTTCAAGTTCTCAAACTTTTTGGTCATTTGCGTAATTGCTTGAAGAGGCTTCTCTTCAATTTTTTTCATCACTTCTTGAAATGCTTTCCTTTGCCCTTGGGTTATTTGACTTTCCATTTTCTTCAAAGTTTTTTCAACTTCGGATTTCAGCAACGATGTGCTTTTAATTGCATTATTCAAATTTTCCTCCAGGGTTGCAGATCTCTGTTCCATCAAGTCTCTAAAATATACTTGATTAATACAGAAACGTTACAAAAATTAAATTTGGGTTATATGATTTGAAAGAATACAAAATTTAATATATCTATCAAGATTTAAAATATAAAAAATTTGTGTTTTCAGTGCAAAACTTACATTTTTATGGATAAAGCGATTTGATACCACTTGGAAAATCTTATCTCTTGATTGATGAAAAACACTACAGCCTTGATATATTGAATCCTCTCGTGATAATCATAAGTTTCATTCGGGTTTTTAAGAATCCTTTCAATCGGTTTTGGCAACGTTTGGTCCGGAAGTTTCTCAAAATGTACGCTTCCATTTTTAAATATTATTACATGAGGAGCCTAAACAAAATTTTCAAAGTTATAAAATTATATATAAAACTTTAAGAATTTGATCAGGGTGTCTACTTAAATCCTGGAATTAATTTATTGAATTTGGCCCTAAATTTTATGAATTTAAATAATGATTCTAAGAAATTTTTATCTTAACTTCTTATATTGAAAATTCAGTGCATATTTAGATAAAATTATTGTGGGAACTATATTAAATTAAATTTAAACCGCTTGAAATTCCTACCTTTTTGGGTACAAATATTTTATTTTCAACAAGATAGATTAATTTTTTACAAAATAGTTGAATTTTAATAAAAAGATTATCTTCTATCAAGTAATACAATTTTTCAAAAAATAAATGAATCTTCAACGAAATAGTTGAATTTTAAATTTAAAAAGGACTAAATTTAACCAAAAAATATTAATTTTCAACCAAAAACGAACTAGTTACATTTTCAGTTTAGAAAATTAATTTTAAAACAAACTCATGAATTTTCAACTAAAATGACGAATCTTCAACTAGAATACATGAATTTTAAACCTACGAGATTAATTTTTAACAAAATAGTTGAACTTTCAACATAACATTAATTTTCTATCAAGAAACACGATTTTTCAACAAAATACATAAATCTTAAACGAAATAATTGAATTTTTAACTAAAAAAGACCAATTTTCAACCAAAAAATATCAATTTTCAACGAAAAATGCAATAGTTACATTTTCATTTTTAAAAATTGATTTTGAACCAAACTCATGAATTTTCAACTAAATTGACGAATAAACCAAATAAGATGAATTTTCAACAAAAGTTCAACTTTTAACCTTCCAAAAAGTTGAATTTTCAACCAAAATGATGAATACTTAACTGGAATAATTAAATGTTCATCAAAAAAGATAAATATTTAACCAAGAAGATTAATTTTCAAATAAGAAGATTAATTTTCTACAAAAAAAAGAAAGATTTTTCAACAAAATACATAAATCATCTTCAACAAAATAGTTGAATTTCCACTTAAAAAAGAAAAATTTTCAACCAAATAGATGAATTTTTAACTAAAAAATATCAACTTTCAATCAAAAATCAAGTAGTTCAATTTTCAGTCTAAAAAATTAATTTTCAAACAAAGTAATGAATTTTAAACTAAAATTACGAATATTTAACTGGAATACTTGAATTTTCAACTAAAAAGATGAACTTTCAAACAAGAAGATTATTTTTCAAAGAAGAAGAATAACTTTCTACCGATGAAGACTATTTTTCAACAAAATACATGAATTTTCAACGAAAAATTTTAATTTTCAACTAAAAAGATCAATTTTAAACCAAATAGTTGAAATTTTTACTAAAAATAATCAATTTTTTTACCAAAAATGAAATAGTTCAATTTCCAGTCGAGAAAATTATTTTTCAACCAAAGTGATGAATTTCAAATAAGAACATTAATTTTCTACAAAAAATACGATTTTTCAACAAAACACGAATTTTCAACGAAATAGTGGAATTTTCAACTAAAAAAGATATATTTTCAATCAAACAGTCAAATTTTTAACTAAAAAGTTAAATTTTCAACAAAAAATGGAATAGTTCCATTTTTAGTTTAAACTATTATTTTTGTAAAACAAAAATTATGAATTTTCCACTAAAATGGTGAATCTTTAACTGGAATAGTTGAACCTTCAACCAAAAAGATTATTTTTCAACCATACAAATTAATTTCTACCAAAAACGAAGAATTTAAAAAAATACAAAAATACATGAATTTTTAACTAAAAAATATAAATTGTCACACAAAAAACGAATAGTTGAAATTTCATATAACAAAATTAATGTTCAATCAAAAAGATGCATTTTCAACTCAAATTATGGATACTTAACTGGAATACTTAAATTTTCAACAAAAAAGATAATTTTTCTACCAAAATGGACGACTTCTGAACAGAATACATGCATCTTCAACGAAATAGTTGAATTTTTAACTAAAAAAAAAAAAATTTACAACCAAATAGTAGAATTTTTAACTAAAAATTTTCAATTTTCAACTAAAAACAGAATGGTTCAATTTTGAGCTAAAAAAATTATTTTTCAAACAAAGTGATGAATTTTCAACTAAAACTATGAATATTTAATTGAGATACATGAATTTTTAACAAAAAAGGTGAATTTTCAAAGAAGAAGATTAACTTTATACCAAAATAGACAATTTTTTAACGAAATATATAAATTTTCAAAGAAATAGTTAAATTATCAACTAAAAAGACCAATTTTGAACTCAATAGGTGAATTTTCAACTGAAAAAGATCAATGTTAGATCAAAAATGAAAGAAATCTATTTTTAGTTTAAACAATTGATTTTCAACCAAAGTGATAAATTACCAACTGAAATAATGAGTATTTAACTAGAATACTTGAATTTTCAACTAAAAAGATACATTTTTAAACATGAAAATTAATTTTCAAAAGAGAAAAATAATTTTTTTTTACAAAAAAGACGATTTTTCAACAAAATACATTAATTTTTAACAAAACTGTTGAATTTTCAACTAAAAAAGACAAATTTTTGACAAAACTGATGAACTTTTAACTAAAAAATATCAACTTTTAACCAAAAATGAAATAGTTGAATTTTAAGTTAAAACAATTAATTTTCAACCAAATAGTTGAATTTTTAACTAAAAAATATCAACTTTCAACCAAAAATGAAATAGTTCAATTTTTAGCTAAAAAAATTAATTTCTAACTAGAGTGATAAATTTCCAGCTAAAATAATGAATATTTTAAATTAAATACTTGAACTTTTAACCAAAAAGATGAATTTTCAAACAAGAAGATTAATTTTTAAATAAAAAGATTAATTTTCTACAAAAAAATACGATTTTTCAACAGAATACATAAACTATCAACGAAATAGTTGAATTTTTAACTGAAAAACCTAAATTTCCAACCAAATCGTTGAATTTTTAAATAAAAATTATAAATTTTTAACTAAAAACAGAATAGTTCAATTTTAAGCTAAAAAAAATTATTTTTCAAACAAAGTAATGAATTTTCAAATACAATGATGAATATTTAACTGAAATACATGAATTTTTAACTAAAAAGATTAATTTTCAAAAAAGAAGATTAACTTTCTATCAAAAAGACTATTTTTCAACGAAATATATGAATTTTCAAAGAAATAGTTAATTTATCAACTACAAAGACTAATTTTGAACCAAACAGTTAAATATTTAACTGTAAAGGACCAATTTTCAATCAAAAATGAAATAGATCAATTTTCAGTTTAAAAAAGTAATTTTCAACCAAAGTGATGAATTGCCAACTAAAACTTGAATTTTCAACAAAAAGATGAATTTGCAAACAGAAAAAAAAAAAATTTTTTACAAAAGAGACGATTTTGCAGCAATACACATGAATTTGTAACGAAATTCTTGAATTTTTAACTGAGAAAGACGAATTTTCGATAAAACATATGAATTTTTAACTAAAAAAATAAATTTTCAACCAAAAATGGAATAGTTCAATTTTTATCTTGAAAAATTATTTTTTTACACAAAAGTGATGAATTTTCAACTAAAATAGTGAATCTTCAACTGGAATAATTGAATTTTCAACCAAGAAGATTAGGGTAATCAAAAAAGACAACTCTTTAACTTGAGTTGAATTTTCAGCTAAGAAAGATTTTTTAGTCCAAAGAAGAAAAAAATGGCAAACAAACTGTTGAATTTTCCAGCAAAAGGATGATTTTTTCAACCAAGAAGATTAATTTTCTACCAAAAAGAATAAATTTTCAATTAAATACACCAATTATTAACCAAATACTTGAATTTTCAACTCAACACGATCAATTTTTAACCAAAAAAAGAATAGTTAATTTTTTAGTTAAAAAATTAATTTCAAACAACAAAAAGTAATTTTCAACAATATTGTTCAATTTGGAACTAAAAAAGAATTAATTTTCAACCAAAGTAATGAATTTTAAACTAAAATTATGAATATTTAACTGGAATACTTGAATTTTCAACCAAAAATATGAATTTTCAAACAAGAAGATTATTGTTCAAAGAAGAAGATTAACTTTCTACCGATGAAGACTATTTTCCAACAAAATACATGAATTTTCAAAGAAAAATTTTAATTTTCAACTAAAAACCCAATTTTGAACCAAATAGTTAAAATTTTTACTAAAAAAGATCATTTTTCTACCAAAAATGAAATAGTTTAATTTTCAGTTTAAAAAATTAATTTTTAACCAAAGTGATGAATTTCAAATAAGAAGATTAATTTTCTACAAAAAATACGATTTTTAAACAAAATACATGAATTTTCAACGAAATAGTTGAATTTCCAAGTGAAAAATACAAATCTTTACGAAACAGTTGAATTTTCAACTAAAAAAATCAATTTTTAACAAAAAATGAAATACTTCATTTTTCAGTTCAATAGTTCAATTTTTAGTTTAAAGAATTATTTTTCTAAACGAAAATGATGAATTTTCAACTAAAATTGTGAATCTTCAACTGGAATAGTTAAATTTTAAGCCAGAGAGTTGAATTTTCAACTAAAATTATGAATCTTTAACTGGAATAGTTGAATTTTCAAACAAAAAGATTAATTTTCAATCAAGGAGATTAATTTTTAAACTTGAAATAGTTCGATGTTCAGTTTAAAAATTTATTTTAACCAAAGTGATGAATTTTCAACTAAAATGATGAGTATTTAACTGGAATACCTTAATTTTTAACCCAAAAGATGAATTTTCTAAGAAGATTCATTTTTTACAAAAAAAGACTATCTGTCAACAAAATACATGAATTTTCAACGAAATAGTTGAATTTTCAAGTAAAAAATGCAAATTTTCACCAAAAAGTTCAATTTTTAACTAAAAAAGATCCATTTTTAACAAAAAATGGACTAGTTCAATTTTCAGTTTGTACAATTTTTTTTTTTAACAAAAATGTTGAATTTTCAACTAAAATTGCGAATCTTCAACTGCAATAGTTCAATTTTTAACCAAAAAGATTAATTTTTAACGAAGATTAGTTTCTATCAAAAAAGGCAAATTTTCATAAATACATGAATTTTCAATAAAAAATATAAATCGCCAAGCAAAGAATAGATAGTTAAATTTTCATTTTGAAAAATTGATGTTAAATCAAAAAGAAATATTTACATTTTCAAAGAGATTAATTTTCAATTAAAATGATGAATCTTTAACAAAAAAAAAATTAATTTTTAACAACAGAGTTCAACTTTCAACAAAATAATTCAACTTTCGTTCCAAAAAGGATTAATTCTGAACAAAAAACAGTAGTAGTTGATATTTCAACCAAAAACGATTTTAATTTTCAATTAGAAACAGTTGAATTCAACTAAAAAAAGACAAATTTTCAACTTGAGTTAAATTTTCATCTAAAAAGATTTTTCAGTACAAAGAGGAGAAAATTGCAAACGAACTGTTGAATTTTCAAGCAAAAAGATGCATTTTTAACCAAAAAGATTAATTTTCTACCAAAAAGAACGAATTGTTAAATTTTTAGTTAAATAAATTAATTTCAAACAAAAAAACGAATTTTTAACAAAATATCTAAATACATATAAAGCTAGTTTTACAAATGAAGAATTTTTGTTATTAAATTTTATATTGCAATTTAAAAAAATTAAGCAGGCATCTCCAGGTTTCTCAGGTAATCTGGGTAGTAATCTGATAGTTTGTTGCCTTGAATTTTTTACTTCTAATCAACAATTAAATTATTTATTATCAAAACTGTGGGGCCTGAATCTATTTTATAATTTGTAAGTAGACCTCTGATTGGATGTTGACTTGCGAAATTAACGATTCCGCTTTATGAAGGAGCCGGCCCTCAAAATCAGTAATTATTTGTTGATCACTAGGAACTTTAATCTGTTCCTCAATCCACTCCTGTAAATTTTCCAAAGTACTTTTCTCATCCAGGGGAAAAATGATGATTCGATATTCAGATGCTAAAAACAGGTGGAGCTCCTGTACACCAAAGATCAGCATTATTAATTTTATGGAACTATTCTGAAATTATTCTCCGATTTTTTGATTTCAAGTACCTTTTGCGATAAAATAGTTTTCCACATATTAAAAAGGACAACTTCATTCGAGTCTGGCAATTTTCCTCGCTTTTTTGGATCCCACTGCAAAGCGACTCTAAACCACTCAACTATTTTTCTTCTTATAGATCTAATAAATAAATTGAAATTAATAATATGTAAAATATAACTTTGCTCTTCAAAAATATAGATAAAAATGTTTTACTCTGATAAATCGGTAGGATCCGCTATGTCTGTATACAAATTAATTTCTCCGTTTATTTGGTGAGCACAAATCTGCTCGTATTTTTTCTTTTGAACTGCATTCATCCTGCGAATTTAGAAATAAAATGGAGTCACAGTTTAGTTTTCAATTTGCTCTTTTATTTTCTAAAATAAATAGAAAATTATTAATTTTACCAAGTCACCGTTTGTTTCATATGAGGCAAAAATGGCCTCGCTCCAGTGAGAACTTCATAAAAAAGAATTCCCAAGCTCCAGTAATCGACCGAACAACTGTATTTTTTGTTCCAAAATAATTCTGGGGCCACGTAACTTAATGTTCCTACCAGAGATGCGTAAAGACTATCTTGTCCAAGTTCTTTTGCATACCCAAGATCGATTAATTTGTAGGTAATCTGACAAAGAAGTACATTAGTGATTTTTCACGAGTTTTCAAGCTCAAAAGTCAAAAAAGAGTTGACTTGAAACAACAGTGTGTCTACTCAAATCCTGGAAAAAAATTCCCTGACAATTCCAGGTTTATTCCAGGCATTTCAAATTTTTTCTAGGTATAATTTTTCATAGTACGGAGCCATTCACTTCGCATTTTTTAAAACGATAATTTATATTACAAGATATTCGTAAATATATTAGAACCATCGATTAACGAAATAATTATTTAATTAATCGATATTTTGTAATTATAATTATAAAATAATTATAAATAATATTTAAATAAAAATAAAAACATAATTAATCATTTAATAATTTATCCCTAAAGTTCACGACTTTGGATAGTAATTGAAACACATTTTTATTATACCTTCTTACACATAAAATTCAGTGCATATTTAGGTAAAATTATTGTGTGTACTGTATTAAATTCAATTTAAATCGTTCAAAATCCTTTATTTTTAATGTAAAAATATTGCATTTTCTACAAGATAGATGATTTCTTTTTAAACAAAATAGTTGAATTTTCAATCAAAAAGATTAATTTCATACCAAAAAAGACGATTAAAAAAAAAATTAATCCTTAAACAAATAGTTAAATTTTCAACTAAAAAAGATCAATTTTCAACCAAGTAGATGAATTTTGAACTGAAAACGATCAGTTTTTACAAAAAATTTAATAATTTAATTTTCAACTGAAAAAAATTAATTAAAAGAAAAATTAGCCGAAGTGGTGTATTTCAACTAAAATTATGAATCTTCAATTGTAAAAGTGAAATTTTAAAACAAAAAGATGTATTTTTAACAAAAGAGTTTAATTTTCAACCAAGTCGTTTCATTTTCAAACAAAGAGATGAATTTTCAAATAAATTATTAACATTTAACTGGAATACTTTAATTTTCAAATAAAAGGATTAGTTTTCGAAAAATGAGATCAATTTTCTTCCAAAAAGACGATTTAAAAAAAAAATATATGACGTTTTAACGAAATGGTTAAAACAGTTGAATCTTCAATGAAAAAAAATCAATTATCAACTAAAGAGTGAATTTTTGAACTAAAAAAGATCAGTTTTTTAACAAAAATGGAATAATTGAAGCTAAATTTAAAAAAATTATTTTGCCAACAAAAAAATTACCTGAAGTGATAAATTTTCAACAAAATACATGAATTTTCTATTAAAAAAGATAAATTTCCAACCAAAAAATAAATAGTTAAATTTTCAGTTGAAAAAATTAACGTTCAACCACAGATGTGAATTTTCAACTAAAACGATTCTTAACCGAAAAAAAGAACTAATTTTCAAAAAATAGTTAAATACTCAACTAAAATTATGAATCTTTAACTGTAAAATTTAATTTTCAATCAAAAAAATGAATTTTTACTAAAATTATTAATCTTCTACTGGAATAGTTCAATTATTAATTAAATAGATGAATTTTCAACTAAATACATAAATTTTCCACCAAAAAAAGGATAAATTTCGGACCAAAAAATAATAGTTAAATTTTCAGTCAAAAAAATTAATGTTTAACCATAGATATGAATTTCCAACTAAAATGATTTTTAACCGAAAAAGAACTAATTTTCAAACAAAAAAAAATAATTAAAAAAAAAAATAGTTACATTTTCAACGAAAATGATGAATCTTCAACTGGAATAGTTCAATTTTCAATGAAAAAGATGAATTTTTACTAAAATGATGAATCCTTAATTGGAATTGTTAAATTTTCAATCAAAAAGATAAATTTTCAGTTGAAAAAAATTAATGTTTAACCATAGATATGAATTTTCAACTAAAATAATGGAATATTCAATTAGAATAATTACATTTTCAGTTTTTAAAAAACTAATTTTTTAACCGAAAAAAGTACTAATTTTCAACAAAAAAAAACTAATTTTCAAAACAATAGTTACATTTTCAGCTAAAATGATTAATCTTCAACTGGAATAATTAAATTTTCATTAAAAAAGACGAATTTTCACCTAAATACATGAATTTTCCGCAACACCAAAAAATAAATTTCTAACCAAAAAAGAATAGTTAAATTTTCAGTCAAAAAAATTAATGTTTAACCATAGATATAAATTTTTAACCAAAATGATTTTTAAGCAAAAAAGAACTTATTGTCAAACAAGAAAAAACTGTTTTGAAAAAAAATAGTTACATTTTCAACGGAAATGATGAATCTTTAACTGGAATAGTTTAATTTTCAATCAAAAAGATGAATATTCACTAAAATGATAAATCTTCAACTGGAATAGTTAAATTTTCAATCAAGAAAATAAATTTTTAACTAAATATATTAATTTTTCACCAAAAAAAGATAAATTTCAGACCAAAAAGTGAATAATTGAATTTTCAATTAAAAAAATTAATGTTCAACTATCGATATGAATTTTCAAGTAAAATAATGGAATATTTAATTAGAATTACATTTTTAGTTAAAAAAAAAAAACTAATTTTTAATAAAAAAAGTACTAATTTTTAACAAAAAAAGAATTTTTAAACAATGGTTACATTTTCAACTAAAATGATTAATCTTCAACTGGAATAGTTAAATTTTCAATCAAAAAGATTAATTTTCAACTAAATACATGAATTTTCCACCAAAAAAAGATAAGTTTCCAACCAAAAAATGAATAGTTAAATTTTCAGTCAAAAAAATTAATGTTCAAGCATAGATGTGAATTTTCAACTAAAATGATTTTTAACTGAAAAAGAATTAATTTTCACACAAAAAAAAATAATTAAAAAAATAGTTACATTTTCAACGAAAATGATGAATCCTCAACTGGACTACTTCAATTTTCAATGAAAAAGATGAATTTTCAACTAAATATATGAATTTTCCACCAAAAAAATATAAATTTCGGACTAAAAAAATGAGTAGTTAAATTTTCAGTTCAAAAAATTAATGTTTAACTATAGATATAAATTTTCAACTAAAATAATGGACTATTCAGTTAGAATAATTACATTTTCAATTTAAAAAAAAACTAATTTTTAACCGAAAAAAGTACTAATTTTCAACCAAAAAAAAAAACTACTTTTTAAAACAATAGTTACATTTTCAACTAAAATGATTAATCTTTAACTGGAATAGTTGAATTTTCAATCAAAAAGATGAATTTTTAACTAAATAGATGAATTTTTAACCAAAAAAAGATAAATTTCCGATCAAAAAATGAATAGTTAATTTTCAGTTAAAAAAATTAATGTTCAACCATAGATATGAATTTTCCACTAAAATGATGGAATATTCAATTCGAATAATTACATTTTTATTTTTAAAAAACTAATTTTTAACCAATGTAACTAGAACAGTTACATTTTTAATAAAAAAAAAAAAAAATTAATTTTCAACCCAAAAAAAATCAACATAATAGTTAAAGTTTTATCTAAAAGAGTTAAATTTTCAGTACAAAAATTAATTTTTAGCTAAAAAAAAACTCGCAACAAATTAGCTCATTTTTCAACCAAAGAAATGAATTTTAAATTAAAATAATGAATCTTCAAAAAAAAAAAGATCAATTTTTAACAAAAGAGTTAAAAATTGGACCAAAATATTAAATTTTTATTCCAAGAATATGAATTCTAAAGAAAAAATTTAAATATTGATATTTTAACCAAAGCAAACCTTAACTTAATTAATAATAGTTGAATTTAACCAAAAAAATGACTTTTTAACATGAGTTGAATTTTCAACTAAGAAAGTCTTTTTAGCTGAGAAAGATTTCTCAGTCAAGAGAGAAAAAATGACAAACTGTTGAATATTAAAAAAAAAAGAATTATCAACGAAGAAGATTAATTTTTTGCCAAAAAAACGAATTTTTAACAAAATACATAAATTTTTGATAAAAAATAGAATAGTTAAATTTTTCATTGAAAAAATTAATTTCAAACAAAAAAAACTAATTTTTAACAAATTAGTTAAACACAGTAATATAAAACTACTTGTACAAATGAAAAAATTGTTTTTGTATAATGTTATATTGCAATTTTTAAAAAAATTAAGCACAATCCCAAAAAAAATCCCTGACTTTAAAAAAATTTTCCTGTCATTTTCAGATTTTTCTCCAGGTTTTCCAGGTAGGGTAGACACCCTGAACAAAAAAGATAATTTTCTACTAAGAAAGAGGATTTTATAACCAAAAAATTGAAATTCAAATATAAAAAATTAATTTTAGACCAAACAATTGCAATTAAAACTAAATAGTTGAAATTTCAAGCAACGGAGACAAATTTTCAACACATTATTAGCATTTTCAACCAAATGGTTCAATTTTCAACCTACAAAAATGCTTTTTCATCCAAGTGGTTCAGTTGAATATTCAAGCCAAAAATACGAATTTTTAAAATGATAAATGAATTTTCAATCCAAAAGGACGAATTTTCTATCCAAAAATGTAAAAGTTCAATGTACATTCAGGAAAATTAATTTTCAACTAAAAAAGGAATTTTCACCAAATTAGTTACATTTTCAACCAGTGGTCAATTTTAAACTACAGTGATGAATCTTCAATAACAAAAAAAATGCATTTTTAGCAAAGGCGTTCATCTTTCAACCAAAAAAGATTAAACTTTAACCAAATTTTTATTTTTATTTTGAAAGAA
>JAUELO010000330.1:3376627-3388808 GCA_032357855.1 Amphibolips quercusostensackenii
GGGGAAACTGGCCGGGATCCGGCTAAAAACGTCACGGTAAACTGGTCGGATCCCGGCTTCAATACCGGCCGGTATCCAGTCGGACAATACGGCCACAGAGTAGTTAAAAAATAATGCTTCTGGCAAGAAATTTGTAACTTGATTTGACTTTTAAGGCTCATCGTAAAGAATACCGTGAACATCGTAAAGAATACCGTGAACTTCAAAAGTCAAATCAAGTAAATAATATTCTCGCCTGGAGATTGGAGTAGAACTTATATCAATGATGCTAGAATGGCCTAGTTATTGTTTTATATTTGAAACCACGTGGTTATTTGAGGTTAGGAAGGAAGAAAGGAGAAAATTAATACACACACTACACTATACTTTAATTTCAAATAATAATTATCCGAGCACTAAGTAGGCTTTTCAAACTGATTGCTGAAATGAGTTTGATTTTAATTACGGATCACGATTTTATTCGCAAACTTCGAGGAGACGACGCGACAAAAGTGCAGAGTGCATTCTCGTTCGATGTGAGAAACTGAAACTTACTAAGTACCTGCGCAGACGCCAGACGCAGAGCGTGCAGGTCATGGCAATAAATTTGAAAATGTACAGACTGAAAATTGTCTAAAATTTGAAAAAATTATGAACATTGTAACAATTCTGCTGTTGCACATTGTTGAATCGATAACAGATTTATTTAATAAGTTAAAACATTGGAAAAAATGAAATGTGTTTTTTTAAGAACTTAAAAAAGCTAATTTCGGTTTTACTGATGTAATAAATATTTATATAATACTTTTTATATAATAATTCATCTAGCATCCGTAAGTTCGTTTTTGGTAATGTCATGTTTCTTAAAAAATGTGTAATTTATACAAAAAAAAAGTATCCTGACCAGTATCCGGTCGGTTTTCGTCCATGAAATCTAACCAGGGTTGGCCCGGCTAGTAACCGGCCGGCTCTCGACTACGTAATTTAAGTAAAATGTAGCCCGACCGGTTTTCATCCGGTTCCTGACCATGAAACCTAGCCAGGGGTAGCCCGGCCGGGATCCGACCAAAATCCTTGTTATATTAGGGCCAACCGGGGAAATTTCTGCACGGGATTATAGATTTTAATTTTAAACTTTAAAATGTGAGAGGTTCTAATTATAAAAGTTTTAATACTAAACTATTGGGTGTGGACAGTTTTTCAATTAAAGTTCACAATTTAAAACGTTTTTCATTTAAAAAATGTTTAATTTTAAATTATAAGTTTTAAAATAGAAGTATATCAGGATTAGAGATTATTTTTCCAACCTGCTTCGATTAATGTTCAGTATAGCAGGATCCATTTTTAGTCTAAAAATATTTATTTCTAGTGATGAACTTAAAAAAAACTATATTTATATTGAATATTATTGAGTAAAAAAAATCTTATGAAAGTGACTTTTTGTAGAAAATAAAGATTTAAGATTTTAGGTTGGAATTTGATTGGCACTTTGGTGCTGAAAAAGGTTGCATATATTTTTATTTAATGACTTTTTTTTAAAGAAGTATTTTATTATTTTACTACATTAAAAAACTTTTAGGAAGAGGAAGTTGGTCAGAAGAAGGTTGAAAAAAAAGGTAAGAGGTTAGGCATTAAAAAAAAAAGGCGGGTGACAATTTCAGAAAGTCAGTTATCTGAGTTTGAATCACCAATTTATTTATTATACTACATGAAAAATGAGCTTTCGAAACAATCCTTTTAACACAAAATGTATTGTATTTTTTCAGAATTTTTTATGCAAAGAGACCATTCTCGGAAAAAATGTTGGTTATCTACTTCTGTATTGCAACCCTTCACTTAAAGTTTAAAATTTTGTGAATCTAGCGCTAATTTTAGGGTACCATTTCCCTACAACAAAAAATAACCTTGGTAGTGTGAATAGTACTATTACACAAGGTATCGTTTCCCTCGGACTTGGGGTACGATACGTCACCTGCTGTCAATTGTTTTTACAGTTTTGCGACAAAAACAATAGACAGAAGTTTCGTACCCGAAGTCCGAGCGAGATAGAACCCCATCTTTGAAATTACCTGCAACAAAATTTATCCCAGAGTTTTTACTGTGTAGTGACCATAAAAAAAATATTTAATGCAAAATCAAATCGTAACTTGGCTTAGACGAAAAATAATAGAATAGATTGGTCCGAAATAAAAAAAAATGGTTTAAAATTCAAACAACAGTCTCTCGAGTTTATTTATAACTCTTGGCTGACACTGGACGATTAGTTTGAAAACCATAGTGGCGCGACCAGTAAGAGACGAGTATTAAATCGACTAAAACCGCCCGGCCGCGGAGGGTTGACAAGAGTCCATATTGCATATTGGACGCAGAGCAGCTGAAATTTGACAAGAACGCGCATGGCCACTGCAAGAGGCAATCTTTAAATATTGTATGTATAAGCCGAAGCGAACTATATTCTAAATATACCGAATAGAAACTTACTGTCCAAGGCATCTTTCGATAGCTCCGTAAAAGCAGTGAACTATTAGTCTTTTTTTCCAATATAAAATCAAGTATTGATTGTCGAATGTTTTCCATTGGAAAACCGAATGGAAGCAGATACAGATAACTCGCTACAAATAAGATAAACAAGTGTTAAAGCGGGAAAAGTGAAAGTAACGGAATTTTTTTAATTTTAATATTTTTCGCTGTGAATAGCGAGCGTTATCCACAGTAAGATTATTACGTGACGAGATAGACAAATTGGAGCACGTTTCAATTTAAACTCATGAACAATTCATTTTAATTATCTCTACCAATCAGAGGTAATGCATGTTTCTAAATAGAAAAATTACTGGATTAATGCAAGGATAAATTAATAAGTATAGGGAAGATTTGTATGTGTATGTATCAAACCCACGCAAATGATGCAATCCGAGATAGGGTCTGCTGAGTTTGAATCACTTGGAACCAGACAGTCATTAGTGTCGCTTGTACATTTAATCGTTTTCCGACTTTCCGAGCTCATTTCGTCATTATCAATACATAGGTATTCACAATTCTTTATTTTTTGTTTCGAGGAAGTGTTTCTGTTTCTAGTGATGTTTGCGTGACATTTGTGTCATTTGTTTTTAAAAAATCAATCTTCCTGGAAGTTTCACTTTCTGTGAGTATTTGCATTTTTTTAATAATTAAAAAAAAAAAACATGTTGACCTCTTTATTATTTTCACTATTTGAAGAAGAAAAAAGGAATATTTTGCAAATTTCATACCTCAGGGTGTCTAGCGAAATTTGATTTATAAATTCCATAATTTCCTGGATCGAAATTAACGCTTTTTCCGGTTTTCAAAGATGTCATAAAATTTTGCAAGTTATAAAAAGGAACTTCAATGTTTATTTGAAGTGTTATTCTTTGCTCTAGAAATTATCAAAATTTCTATTTATTTATAGCAGACAGTTGAAAATTTAACTATTTTTTTGAACATTCATCTTTTTGGTTTGAAAATTTATCTCTTTCTGTATAAATGTCACCTCGTTCTGCAGAAATTTCACCTTTAGGTTAAAAATGCGACTGTATTTAAACGTTAATTTTTTTGGTTTAAAATGCGACTGTATTTAAAAGTTAATTCTTTTGGTTGAAGATTCATGATTTCAGTTGAACATTGAAGTGATTGATTGAAAAATAAGTTTTTTGTTAAAAATTCAACTATTTTGTTAAAAAACCGCCTTTTCGAATTGAAAATTCAACTACTTAATTGATTTTTTTCTTTTTGACTCAATTTTTGTTGCTGTTAAAAATTAAACCATATTTTGTTCAAAATTGATCTTTTTGATTTAAAAATTCATAACTTTCCATAGAAATTTCACCCTTTTCTGTTAAAAATGCAATCGTCTTGTTAAAAATTAATCTATTTCTGATGGAAATTCAACTGTTTTGTAGAAAATTCGTATTTTTGGCTCTAAAATTTAACAATTCGGTAGGAAATGCATGTATTTTGTTGAAAAATCTTCTTTTTTGTAAAAAATCAATTTGTTGGTTAAAAATGCAACTGTTATGTTGAAAATTGATCTGATTTAGTTGAGTATTGAAGTATTTTTTTTACAAATTTGTTTTTCTTTGTTAAATCTAACTGTTTTTTATTTGAATTAATTTTTTTCGAAATATTATTTCTTGTTTAAAATCTCAGATACTTATTTGAAAGCTAATTTTTTTCAAAGACTCATAATTTTAGTTCAAAATTCATTTTTTGTTGGTCACATTTTTTTTTAGTAAAAAATATAACTGTTTTAGTTGAAAATTCATATTCTTTAGTTTAAAATTCAACTGCTTTCTATAAAATTCGTGTTTTTGGCATAAAAATTTAACAATTTGTTATATAATTCTACGATTTTCTACAAAATTAACCTGTTTTATAGAAAAATCGTTTCTTTTATTAAAAATTAATTTTCAATAAAAATTCAACTACTCCATTTTAGTTAAAAATGAATTTTTTGGTTTCAAAATTCAACTATTTAGTTTAAACAAATTCAGAAACGCAAAAGTATATACTAAAAAATAATTAAATTAAATTTTGGACTAACATCACATCCATTGTTCAAAATATTTGGCTGAAAATGTTGCTAAAACAATTTTGTTGAAAATTTATCTTTTTTGGTAGAAAATAAATCTTAGTCGAAAATTATTCTTTTTGTTTGGTTTGAAAGTCATCTTTTCCATTTGAAAATATTCACCTCTTTTGGTAGAAAGTTCATTTTTTTTTGGTTGAATATTCAACCATTTTTTTGAAAATCCAAACATTTTTTAAAAAATTTATCATTTTGGTTTAAGGATGCATCTATTATAGCAAAAATGTTATCTTTTTTGGATAAAAATAAAACATTTTGGTTGAAAATTTATCTTCTTTCGTTTAGGATTCAACTATTTTGTTAGAAATTCGTTCTTTTTGGTTTAATTCAACTGTATTTGATTAAAAATGAAAATATTTTCTTTTTTAAAATATCAGCTATTATATTTTTTGTCTAAAATATTAAATTTTTTCAATATTCAACAATATTTGACTGATTATTTAAAATGATCAAACATAAATCAAACATGCGAAATTGAACATTTTGAAACTAAATTTTTCCAAATAGAAAGCCTTGAACTGATAAAGTTTTAGAGTGCTAAATTTAATCTTTGAAAGTTACAATTTTAATTGTTTCATTTTGTTAAAGGTTTAATTTGTGAGTAAAATTTACTAATTTGCAAATTAATTTTTCTTATAATTTGTATGTATAAATAATAATTGAAGAATATTATTGATGTCAAACGACTTAAAATAAAAATAAGTCAACTTCTATTTTAAAAGTATTTTATTTTAAATGAAATTAATTTTTTTTCATATTTTTTTTTAACTTAAAATTGCTTCACAATGATAGAATTTTCAACATTTATAAATTTATATATTCATTCTTCATAGTTGAGTTTTCAACCAAAAAAGATGAATTTTGAACTAAAAGTGGAAGAATAAAAATTTCAGTTGAAACAATTAATTTTCAACCAAAAACATAAGAAAAGTTTCAACAAAATAGTTAATTTTTCAACTAGAGTGTTGACTCTTCGATAAAAAAATTAATTATAATCGGAAATTATAATAAATGTTGATATGCCCACCAAAAAATAATTTAATTCTCAATCAAAAATAGTTGAATTAAACCAAAAAAAAATAAATCTTCAGCAAAATATTTAAATCGTCAACAAGCACATACTAATTTTCAAACCAAAAAAATAATTTGCAACAAAAGAGTTAAATTTTCGACCCGGAAGTATGAATTTTTTACAAAAGTAATTGAATTTTTAACTAAAAAAAGACAATTTTTAAACAGAATAAATGAATTTTTAACCTAAAAAAAAGATGAATTTTAAATCTATAAAGAAAGAATTACTTTTGAACCAAAAATGGAATATTTAAATTTTCAGATAGAACAATTAATTTTTAACAAAAATGACGAATCTTTAACAACAACAAAATACATTTTTAACAAAGTAGTTGAATTTTCAGCAAAGAATACATAAATACATAAATTTTCATCTAAAAACGATCAATTTTCAACCAAAAATTGAATAGCTTAATTTTTCCTAATTAAAAAAAAAGAAGATTTTTCAACCAAATAGTTACGTCTTTAACCAATAAAATGAATTCTTAACGAAGTAGTTAATCTTTCAAAAAGGTAGTTAAATTTAAAACGACAAGAGGGGAATAGGGGAAAGAGCATGAAGTCTGTATTTTCAATAGGTATACAATTTTTTACAAATAGAATAATTTTAAATTTAAATTCATACTTTTTTAATTGATTCTTCTTAAGTCATATTTTTTTCTTAAAAGTTGTTCAAAGTGCTTCTTACAGAAATTCCCTGACTTTTGACATTTTTTTTTCAAAATCCCTGACTTTCCCTGACCAGCGAAATTCTTGGACTTCTCCCTCATTTTCCAGGTTTCCCTGACCTATAGCCACCCTGTTAAATAAAAAATTTGAAAATACACAAAAAAACATTATTTATTTTTACTAAGTAGTAATAAAAAGTCAAATTTTAGAAAGTACCCAAAATTCAACGCACTCTCAAGGGGAAGGTCAGAGGTGTTTTTTTTATTCATACTTTTTGTAAAGAAAGATCATGGGCCTGAAGTAAAGTTGCAAAATGCCTAGAACCCAATATTTGGCCAGTTTTAAAAAAAACGGCTTCAAAAAAATGATGCCTAGCTTTTAGACTTAAAAAAACCGTCTGCGAAGTGGACGAGTAGCTCAGCAGTAGAACGTCCAGTTTGTGCGTAGAGGCTGCGGCTCGATTCTCGCCGCCTGCATTTTTTATTCTTCATTTTTTTCTTTATAATCATTTGAATGTTTATATATTCGATTCCCTCGTAAAATTCTAATCAATTATGCGACAATAAACATTTAATATGCTTCTACTGAAAATCGATGAAGAAAATATAAAATAAAAATATATTTTAAGCAAGTATATTTTAAATAAGATATGAAGATATGAAAATATTTGTTTTGGATAGTTTCATTTCTCCCATGGATCTCTTCTTTGCTTACTAAAGAACACAATCAATAGTGAGGGGGAAGAGGAAAAAGAAAAAGCAGTGAGGCGCCCTTGCCCTTGTACGAACGTAACAATAGTTGTTTGTTTGACGTTATAGTGAGTGGTAGTGTAAAGGAGTATTTTGGAAAGTGTCCAAAAGTTTTTTTTTAATACTTTTGCGTTTTGAATAACACAAAAATATCGACGGAAAATTCTCAAAGTATTTCTGGTCCTTCCTCAGAAATCAAAATTAAAGAAGAATCGATTAATTAATTGCAAATAAACGATTAAAGTTATAAATCCAAATTACCTTTTTATGCGAAAAAAAATCTGAAAATGTGAGTTTTTCATTGGAAAAAAGCATGTGAAATTTTGATTATCGCGTAATTGACAAAAATTTTACAAAGGAATTGAATCTATAAGCATTTAAATAATAATAAAACAAAAAATAGCAAATAAAAAAAATACTGTCGGCGAGAATCGAGCCCGCAGCCTCTGCGCTGAAACCGGGCGCTCTACTGCTGAGCTACTCGACCACCTATGATACGGCTTTTTCAAATCAGTCAGCTGGCCAAATTTTTTTTCAAAACCTTTTTTCTCAAAACTGGCTAAATATTGGATTCTAGGAATTTCACAACTTTACTTTAGGGCCATTACCTTTCTTTATAAAAAAAATTAATCAAAACAAAAAACACCACCTCTGATCAGACGAAATTCCATAGTTTTACAATAAAAATATTTTTAAATTTAAATTCAATTTCTAAATAAAAAAGAAAAAAATGTAATTAAAAAAGTAATTCATTTTATTCGATAGAGCAATAAATAAACTGATAACAAAACTATCAGGTAGATAATAAATAATCATGTAAATTATTTTTAGCACAGATTCTCGCAATGACGCATCAAGGCCTAGTGTTAGGAATAGATATAGGAACAACGTCAGTAAAAGTTGTTGTTGTTTCTAAAGAAACTAAGGAAATAGTTGCAAAGCAGTCCAAAGACACTCAAGCAAATGTGCCCAGTGATTTGGGAATAGAAGGTAATAAACAAGATGTGCCAAAGATTTTATCTGCAGTTCACAGCTGCGTTTCGAGACTCCCTAAGGATCTGCTTCGACAGGTGATTAAACAAATATTGATTTTAATTAGAATATAGAATAGGTATTATAATAAATTAAACCTTATTAAACGAGAAGAGGGAAATAAATTTGTCAACCATATAATTATATTTTCAACAACAAAAATTAAATTCAGACCAAATAGTTGAACTGTTTATCAAAAAAGACGAATTCCCAACAAAACATTAAAATTTGTCACCAAATAATTGAAGTTTCAAACGAAAAAGATTAAACTTCAATAAAAAACTATTGCTTTTTCAACCAAATAGTTGGATGTTCAAGCCAAAAAGACGAATTTTTCAGAAGACAGTGAAATATTCAAATCGAAAATCAGAAAGTAAAATTTTAAACAAAAAAATTAATTTTCAACAAAGAAAAATGAATGTTCAATAGGGTGGTCCACTAAATTTTGTTAAGAATTTTTATGTATATCGCCCGGAAATTTTTTCGAATCAAAAAAAAAAAATCCAAGAAAAAGGACGTTTTTGTAAATTTTATACAGAATCCTAAATAATAGCTGAATCGAGTTAAAACTCAAAATTTCTTTTCGCAATAAGCCATAGAATAGGAATAAAATATTATTTTTTAAATATCACTCCCCTAAGTCTGTTTTATAGGGTCTAAAAAAAATCCAGAAATGAAAAAATGGTTTTTGCGAGTTTTTGGCGTTAATTATGATTTTTTTGCGGTTTTATAAATACAAATTGTTTTTGATACATTAAATACAACTTTATATTGATAACTTGATGTTTAAATAAATTCTTTAAACCAAAATTTGCAACTAAACAATTAAATTTTCAACCAAACAGTCGAATTTCGAACCAAAACAGATTGATTCTGAACCAAAAATTTAAAAGTAAACTTGATTCCGCAAATATTTTTGGGCTGAATTAAACATTTTTGCAGGTCAAATTTTCAAATGGTAATTTTCGACAAAAATAATACAATTTTCTACAAAACAGTTGAATTTACAACTCGAAAATATAAATTTAAAAAACAAAGTTCAATTTTCTACCAAAGGGATGAATATTAAACTATTAAAATGTATTTTTACCAAAGTAGTTCAACTTTTAATCAAGTAATTAAATTTTCAACCAAGAAAAATTAATTCTTAATGAAAAATGTAGCACTTGATTTTTCAACTAAACACGCTATTAATTTTCATCCAGAAATAAAAGTTCAATTTTCAGTTAAGAAAATTAATTTTAAACCGAAAAACAAAGAATTAACAAAATAGTTGAATTTTCTACAAAAAAGATGACGTTTCAACTAAAATGATGAATCTTTAACAAACAATTTTTTTTATAAAGTAGTTCAATTTTGAACCAGTAAAATTAATTTTTAAAAAAATAGTTCAATTTTTAACCAAAAAGTTGCATTTACAACCAAAAAAGGATAAACTTTTTACCAACAGAGATAAATTTTAAACCAAAAAGATTAATTTTTTACCAAAAAAGACGAATTTTCAACAAAATACATCAATTTTTAAGCAACTAATTGAATTTTTAACTAAAAAAGATAAATATTTAACCAAAAATAGAATAGTTTTAAATTTTAAGTGAAAATTTCTTAAAATAAACCAAAAAAGACAAATTTGTAACAAATAGTTAAATCCTCAATCAAAACAAATTAATTTTATCAAAAAGAGATGAATTTTCAAACCAAAAAACCAATTATAGAATTTTTAAGTCAAAATGTTAGAGTTCTACTTTGAAGCAAAAATAATCGGATTTTCTTATTGGTTTCTATTAATTAATTTCGCATTTGAGCGAAAAAACGAGAAAGGGGTTCAACAAAACAGTTGAATTCTCGAAAAAAGATTACTTTGTAACAAAATAAATGAATTTTAAACTGATAAAGATGAATTTTTAACCAAAAAGAATAAAAAAATAAAAAAAGACCAATTTTCAACAAAAATACATTAATTTTAAACCAAACAGTTGAATTTTCAACTTATAAAAGATAAATTTTCAACAACAAAAATTTTCCACCAAAGATATTAATTTTTAACTAAAATCATGAATCATTAATAAAAAAATTCATTTTTAACAAAGTAGTTGAATTTTCATCAACAAAAATGAAATTTAGACCAAACAGTTGCATTTACAATATTTACAAAATAATTAAAAAATCGTTAAATTTGTAACTAAATAGTTGAATTTTCAAAATTTCAACCTACAATGATGAATTTTCAACCAAATAGTAGGATTTTTAAGATAAAAAGACGAATTTTTTAGAAGGCAGTGGAATTTTTAAACCGAAAGTAAAATTTGAAAGAAAAAAATTAATTTTCAATAAAGAAATATGAATTTTCAACCAAGAAAAATGACCTCTCTGCCAAAAAATGTGAACTTTCTATAAAAAAAGTTAATTTAATTAAAATTTTGTTAGAAAAAAATTTAATTTAATAATTTTTTCTGTTAAAAAAGTTAATTAAAAGTAAAATATTCATATCTGCCGCAAAACTCAAACATTTATTTCAATTTATCACGTTCATTCTAAACATCCTTTAACACAACATAGCAAAAAATGTCAAAATAACTAAATTTTTAAACAAATACTTGAATTCTTCACTAAAAAATACCAATTTTTTACAAAAATAGAAAAGCCGAACTTTCAGTTAGGAACATTAGTTAGAATAATTGATTTTTAATCCAAAAAGATAAATCTTCAAATAAAATGATAAATATCTAACTGAAATACTTGAATTTTCAACCACAAAGATGAATTTTCAAACAGCATGATCAATTTTCTGCCAAAAAATACAATTAAAAAAAAAACATTAATGTTTTAACAAACAGTTGAATTTCCAATTAAAGGAGACAAATTTTGAACCAAATTGTTCAGTTTTTAACTAAAAAAAAAATCAACTTTTAACCGAAAATGGAATAGTTACATTTTTAATTAATAGAATTAATTTTTAACCTAACTCGTCAACTTTCAATTAAAATGATGAACCTTTAACTGGAATAGTTGAATTTTAAACAAAAAACATGAATTTTCAAAAAAAAAAAATAAATCTTCAACTGAAAACGTAAAATTTTCAAAATTCCAAAAATTAATTTTTATTGAAAAAAAAGATAAATTGGCAACCAAAACTTAAATAATTAAATTTTCAGATACAAAAATTAATGTTCAACCAAACAGATAAATTTTTAATAAAGACTATAAAATATTCAACTGAAAGAATGAATATTTAAATGAAATAATTAAACTTTAGACCGAAAAGATGAATTTTCTACAAAGAAGATTAATTTCTACCCAAAAAGACTAATTTTTAACTGCAAATGATTATTTTCCACACAAAAATTGATTAATTAAAATTTGAGTCAAAAAATGAATGTTGAACCAAAGAAATAAGTTTTTAATTATTATTATGTCATATTTAACTGATATAATAGTTACATGTTCAGTTAAAAAAAAAAAAAAAAAATTCAACTAAAAAGGAAACAAATTTTCAACACAGTAGCTAAATTTTCGAAAAAATTCCTTTTCATCTAAAGAAAAAACAATTTTCCAATCAAATAGGTCATATTTTAACTCAAGAAATAAATTTTTAATTAAAATTATAAGGCGTACAAAAATATATATAATTTTTAACAAGAGTTCAACTTTTAACCAAGCAATTTTATTTCCAACCTTTCTTTCCACAAAACACTTTAATTTTCCACCTGACATAAAATAGTTGAATTTTATACTAAAATAGTTAAATTTTCAAGAAAATAGCTGAATTTTTAACTCAAAAAGATAAGTTTTCAGCCAAAAATTAAATAGTTACATTTTTAGTTTAAAAAGTTAATTTTTTACAAAAAAACGCGAATTTTCTATCAGTTAAAATGAACCAAAAAATACTATTTTTTAAAATTATAGTTGAATCAGCAGCCAAAGAGATGAATTTTCGAAAAAGAAGATTAATTTTATACAAAAAAAACAGGAATTTCCAACCAAATAAGACGAATTTTCCACAAAACAGTTCAATTTTCCACCTGACACCAATTAGTTGATTTTCTACTAAAATAGTTAAATTTTCAAGAAAATA
>JAUELO010000330.1:3413513-3427395 GCA_032357855.1 Amphibolips quercusostensackenii
AAATATCGCACTCCTTGAACTCAAATCTGTGCAGAACCGTCGCACTCGTCTCTCCACTTCTCAACTGGGTGTCCTCCAATCTTCCCGGCTTCCAACAAACAATACAATTCTCGCAAGACTTGCTGAGAATGAAATCGCCGAACCACTTGACACAATCCACATAATTTCTGTGAACATCCCTCGTCGTGAAATCGGGAAAGTGCTGGAGAATTGAATCAAAGGGTCTACCATTTCGAGTCGGATTGCAATAATAAGATTGTTTGATGGCATCCTGCATATCCGATTTCTCGAGTGACCAGAGCTTCAAGGCATGGTCCATCCCACAGGAAATAATCCTCTCGCCCTTCATGTCGAAATCCGCGCTCAGAACTTCGTCTCGGTGACCCTCGACACCGCCAAAAATGGCCACGCAGACGTCCGTCTTTATATTCCAGAGCCTCAAGGCGTGATCTTTGGAAGCGGAGAGTAGAATATTCGGGTCTTTGGGGTGGACCTTCAGTTCGTTTATGGCATGGCCGTGGCCAATGTAGTGCTTGATGCAAGTCATTGTCGCCGGACTGATAACCCTGACGACTCCCCGAGAACCAGCGACGGCTAATAGGGGCTTGCCGGAGTCGTCGTAAGTCCAGGCACAGGTGTAGAAATTTTCTTCGGTGTCGGGGTCGGCGTAACACTGACGCAATCTTATTCCGCTACCTTGGGGACATTCGTAGATGCTGACCCGGTTGCTTCCGACCGAGGCGAATATCATTGGTTCGCCTTCCTTCAAGTGATGGTTGAATTGCACGCCGAACAGGGGCTGTCCGTGGTCCTCTTTAAAACTGGAGCAGTATTTGTAGAGGGGCTTGTCATTGCAAACTTTGCTTTTGCCTGTTTTGCTCCTGCGGCGACCTTTTTTCTTGTGGCGAGCGGTTCGAGTTGGAGTGTCGCTTCGGTGAGTACCAGCGGTTGAATTGCTGCCAATGCTGCACTCGGTCTCGTCGCTGTCATTTTCACTGTCCTCTTGACTCGACGCGTAGGCCTGTGTCTTTCCAGACAGTTTCTTCATCTTTAAAAGCTCAATTATCTGTAAAAGATTATTTGGAAATTAAGAAAAGGCATTTATAAGCGGAAAGGCAATAATAGGGGAATAGACTCCTTTAAATAAAATTAATGTATATTCCATATTCCTAAGATTTCATGTCAAAATACGTGGCATTTTTAAAAAAACATGTTGACTTTTCAACTAAAAAAGATGAATCTTCTACCCACAACGATGAATTTTCGACAAAAGGATGGAGTTTTCAAGCTATAAAGTCGACCATTTTTTTAAAAGTATCAAAAAGATCAATCTTCCAACAAAAAGTTAACTTTCAACACAAAAATAGGAATGATGAACAAAAAAGTTCATTTCTAACAAAATAGTTACATTTTTAACCCAAAAAGATAATTTTTCAACCAAGCTGTTGTCTTTTCTACCAAACTGTTGAAATTTCAAGTCAAAAAGATGAGTTTTCTACAAAACAGTTGAATTTTTAATTCGAAAACATTAATTTTCAACAAAAAGTTCATTTTCAATCCAAAAGGACGAATTTTCTATCTGAAAAAACGAATGTTCGACAAAGCAGTTGCATTTTCGACCAAAAGAAGTAAATTTTCAACCCAAATAGACGAATTTTTAACCTACAAAGTCGACTTTGTTTTTTTTTTAAGTATCGAAAAGATGAATTTTTAAACGAAAAGTTAATTTTCAACCCAAAAATATGAATTACCCACAAAAAAGGTCATTTTTAATCAAATAGTTACATTTTTAACCCAAAAGATAAATTTTTAACCAAATAGTTGTATTTTCTACCACGCTGTTAAAATTTTAAGCCAAAAAGGTAAGTTTTCTACAAAACATTTAAATTTTTAACTCGAAAACATGAATTTTAAACAAAAAAGTTCTTTTTCAAACAAAAGATAAATTTTCAATCTAAAAGGACGATTTTTCTATCAAAAACATATCACTTTTAAACCCGGAAAGATGAGATTTTAACCAAAAAGTTAATTTTCAACAAAAAATAATTTTTCAACCAAACACTGCCATCTACAACCAAATATTTGAACTATCAAACAAAAGGGACGAATTTTTTTAAGTTGAATTTTTAGTCAAATAATTATATTTGAATCCGTAAATACTAATTTTCAATTTAAAAAAGTTCATTTTTAACCAAATAGTTCAATTTTCAGCCCAAAAAGACGATTTTTCAACCAAATAATTGAGTTTTCAAGCTGAAAAGTCGTTTTTTTTTAGAAAACATTTACATTTACACTCAAAAAGATGAATTTTTAACCAAAAAGTCCATTTTCAATTAAATAGTGACGACTTTTCTTTAAAGTTGAATTTTTAATAAAATAGTTGAATTTTCAACCCAAAAAAATAAATGTTCCAACCCAAAAGACGTTTTTTTTTCATCAAACAGTTACATTTTCAACCCGAAAATGTGAATTTTCAACAAAAAAAGTTCATTTTCTATCAAATAATTAAATTTTTCATCCAAAAAGACGATTTTGTTGATGATTCAACTGATGGTTGAAAATTAACTTTTTTGTTAAATATTTATATTCTTAGATTGAAAATTCAACTGTTTTGTAGAGAATTCGTCTTTTTGTCTTGAAAATTCAACAATTTGGTACAAAATTTAACTATTTTGTAGAAAATTATTATTTTTTAAATTATAAACTAAAAATTAACCAAATAAAATCTGGACCAACAAAATATACATCGTTCAAAGAATTTAGTTAAAAATTGATCTAATTTGCTGAAAACTCGTCTTTGTTGGGAAAAAAAGTTATTCATTTTTGGTGAAAATTCAACTATTTGGTTAAAAAATGATGTATTTTGTTCAAAAATTGTCTTTTTTTAGCAGAAAATTAATCTTCTTAGTTAAAAATTCAAAATTTTTTGTTGATAATACTTCTTTTTTGGTGGAAAATATTGTATTGAAAATTATTTTTCTTTTCGTTAAAAATGTATCTAATTGGTTTAAAATAAATAAGTTAAAAAAATAATAGATCAAAATAAAAAATTTTTGGTTGAAGTTCCCAATTTTAGTTAAAAATTCTTTTTTTTTTGTTGTAAAAAAGGAATTTTTTGAACAGAAAATTAAACTAATTTGTTAAAAATTCAACTGACAAATTGAAAATTTTTCGGATTGAAAATTCAATAATTTGGTAGAAAATTAAATTATTTGGTACAAACTTAAAATGTTTTGTAGAAAATTCATTTTTTTTATTATTATAGACTAAAAATTATTCAAATAAAACTGAGACAAACATCATATCCATTGTTCAAAACATTAAGTTGAAACTGTATGTAATTTGTTGAAAAACTGTCTTTTCTGGTAGAAAATTAATGTTCTTAGTTCAAATTTCGAAATTTTAATAAAAAATGTATGTGTTTTGTTAACAATTCTTCTTTTCTGGCAAAAAATTAGTCATCTGTCTTGAAAATTTAACTGTTTAGTTTAGAATACAACTGCTTCATCTTTTTGGCTTAAAAATTCAACAATTTAGTAGAAAATTAAATTATTTGATACAACATTAATCTTTTTTATAAAAAATTAGTTTTTTCTTTGCTATAAACTAAAAATTGATCAAATAAAACTTAAAGCAACATTATAACAATTGTTCAAACTATTTAGTTTAAAATTGATTTAATTTGCTGAAAATTCGTCTTTTTTGAGAAATAATTAACATCTTAATAAAAAAATTAAACTATTTAGTTTAAAATTTATGTATTTTGTTGAGAATTCTTCTTTTTCGGTAAAAAATTAATCTTCTGTGTTTAAAATTTAACTGTTTGGTTTAAAATGCAACTGCTTGGTTGAGGATTTAACTATTCCATTGAAAATTGGCCTTTTTTGGTTTACTTCAACTATTTTTGGCTTGAAACGAAAATCTGTTCTTACTTGAAATATCAACGATTACATTTTGTTAAAAAAGAATCAATCTTTTTTCGTTGAAAGTGGAACTACTTGATTAAAAGTTGAACTACTTTCTTAAAAGCTCATTCGTTTTTTTTTATTATGAACTAAAAATTAATAAAATAAAATTTGGACCAACATTAAATACATAATTCAAAATATTAAGTTGAAAATTCGTCTTTTTTGGGAAAAAGTAATCATCTTGGTTGAAAATTTAACTACTTAGTTAAAAATGTATGTATTTTGTTAAACTTTCGTATTTTCTGGTAGAAAATTAATCTTCTCAATTGAAAATTCAAAATAAAAAAAAAATTATGTATTTTGTTGAAAATTCTTTTTTTCTGGTAGAAAATTAATATTTTTCGTTAAAAATTTCTTTCTTAAAATATCAATGATTACATTTTGTTGAGAATTCATCTTTTTCCGTTGAAAATGCAATGTTTATTTTTTTAGTTGAAGATTCACAATTTTAGTTTATAATCCGCTCTTTTTTTGTAAGACATTAATTTTTTTAACAGAAAATGTAACTAATTTGTTAAAAATTCATATTCTCGGAATAAAAATTTAACTGTTTTGTCGAAAATTCGTCTTTTTGGCTAGAAAACTCAAAAATTTGGTAGAAAATTAAATTATTTGATACAAAATTAAACTGTTTTGTAGAAAATGCATTTTTTCTTATTATAAACTAAAAATTAATCAAATAAAATTTGTACCAATATCATATCCATCGTTTGAAGTATTTAGTTTAAAATTGATATAATTTGTTGATAATTCGTCTTTTTTGGTCAAGAAATAATTATCTTGATTTTTCTTGTAGACAATTGATCTTCTTACTTAAAAATTCAAAAATGTTAAAAATTTATGTATTTCGTTGATGATTCTTCTTTTTTTTTGGAAGAAAATTAATCTTCTGTGTCGAAAATTCATTTTTTTCGTTGAAAATTTAATTACTTTGTTTGAAATGCAACTGCTTCGTTAAGGATTCAACTATTTTGTTGAAAATTGGTCCTTTTTGTTTCAATTCAACAGTTTTATATTTAAAATGAAAACCTTTTCTTCGTTAAATTACCAAACACATTTTTTTTAGAATTCATATTTTTTCGTTGTAAATGCAACTACTTGGTCAAATGTCGAACTACTTTCTTGAAATTTAATTTTATTTATTGAAGATTTACAATTTTAATTGCAAATTTTTTTTTCTTGGTAAAAAATTAATTTTTTCAATAGAAAATTTAACTAATTTGTTGAAAACTCAACTGATTGGTTAAAAATGAAATTTTTTGTTGAAAACTCATTCTCGGGTTGAAAATTCAATAATTTGGTAGAAAATTAAAATATTTGGTAAAAAATTAAACTGTTTGGTAGAAAATTAATTTTTTTTATTATATACTAAAAATTATTCAAATAAAATTTGGACCAACATCATATCCATCATTGAAACCATTCATGTGGTTGAAAATTTATGTAATTTGTTGAAAATTTGTACTTTCTAGTAGAAAATTAGTCTTCTTAGTTTAAAATTCAAAATTTTGATTAAAAATGTGTGTATTTTGTTAACAATTCTTTTTTGGTAGAAAATTAATCGTCTGTCTTGAAAATTTAACTGCTTTGTTAAAATGCAACCGCTTGGTTGAAGATTCAACCATTTTGTTGGAAATTGGCCCTTTTTGATTCAATTCAACTGTTTTTGACACAAAATGAAAATATTTTCTCTTTCAAAATATCAACGACTACATTTCTTTGAGAATTCATATTTTTTCGTTGAGAATACAACTATTTGATTAAAAGTTGAACTAATTTCTTAAAAGCTCATTTTTTTTTGGTTGAAGATTCACAATTTTAGTTGACAATTCGTTTCGTTTTTTGTTATAAATTAATTTTTTTAACAGAAAATTGAACTCTTTAGTTGAAAATTTAAATGACTGCTTGAAAATTAACTTTTTTGGTGAAAATTTATTTCCTCGGGTTGAAAATTTAACTATTAATAGTTGCATTGTTAAAAATTAGTATAAAAAAGTGTCAATGGTGTGAGTCCGAGCCCTGGGAAGGTTGTAAAGAGAAGATTTATTTTTTAAATTGAGATTAGTACCTTGATTCTCAGGAAAGTATTCAACTTAAGCTGGGAATTCCACTTCCAAATCCGAGAACCGCTTCTGCGAGGTTCAGAATTCTGTTTCCTATAAGCTTGCAACTATGTGGGTCCTGGAAAAATGGATATTTGATTTAGAATTTTATTTAATATTAGTAAAAGTTACGTGTGATTATGGAAACTCACATAAACATTTGATGACATGAAACGAAGATTAAATTTCTCGCAGACCGTACGCGCTTTGTGATAGGAGGGTGCCAGAATATTTGGTACACCATTACAGTGCAACAAAATTGTTCGACCAGTTACTGGATAGTGCTCGTCAATTAAATTGATGTTTCCTTCCACCTAAAAAGAAAATAATGGAAACTCTAGTTATTTTATTATTGTCATCTTCATTTATATTTTGAAATATTTTCTTTAGAAAAAAAACTCAGTGTTTATTTTCCAACATTTTCTTTAAAACCGACAGATTATTTTTTTCATTGACAAAATATGACTCTCCACGTGTGTGATAATCTAACACCGTACTTTTAATATTTCTATAACATTTAAAAAACATAAGAAATACATTTTCAAGGCATTTCCGGATGAACTATTCACGAAGATAGAACATAATTTTAATACTTGAACTTGACTGGAATTTTAAATGAAAATTTTATTTTCAAAGTTCAAGAGTAAGAAAAAGGTGAAATTTATTTTCGTGGAGAAATTAAGCAAACACGGTTAATTTTGGCTAATTCTACTACAAATTTGAGCTTCTCTTTACATATTGATCCTGTAATGTGACAAATTTCTTCAAATTTTCAATTTTACAACTTTACACTTCAGAGGTTTTCCATAACTTTCAATATGTAGAAAAAGAAAGAAATACTCATAGAAAGATGAAAGGAAAAATCTGAAATTTACAAAGTATTTAAATCAGTTCTGCTCGAATAATGCTGTAAATTTTACTTTGATCCCATGATTTTTCTTCTAATATGACAATTCAATTACATTTTCAAGATTTTTACTAATCGTCAATAGCGACTGAAAAAGCTTTTTTGGTTCAAAATTCAACTACTTAGTTGAAAGTTAACTACTTTGTAAAAAATTCTTTTTTTTTGCTGGTGATTTTAGTCGAAAAATTTCTTCGTAAAAAATGTAACTATTTTGTTAACACTTTTTTACATTAATTATTTTTTAACTAAAAATTAAACTATTCCATTTTAGATTGAACATTTATCTTCTTCACTTGAAAATTCAACTATTTGGTTGAAAATTCCTATATTTTGTTGAAACTTTGTCTTTTGTGGTAGAAAATAATAATCTTCTTGGTAGTAAATTCTCCTTTTTGCTAAAAAATTAATGTATTTTGTTAAAAATTAATCTTTTCTTGATAGGAAATTAATCTTTTTGGTTCAAAATTTATTTCTTTGGCTTTAAAATTAGTTTTTTTATTGAAAATTAATTTTTTTATTAAAAATTGATGTTTTTAACTGAAAATTGACCTATTCCATGCTTGTTTGAACATCAATCTTCTTCAGTTGAAAATGCACCTATTTGTTTGAAAATTTCTGTATTTTGTTAAGAATTATCCCTTTTTGGGTAGAAAATCAATCTTCGTGGTTGAAATTTAATTTCTTTTCTTGAAAATTATTGTTTTGTAAACTAATTTTTTTAACTGAAAATTTTACATTAATTAAATCAAAAGTTCAATGAAAAATTAAAATACACGCTGGGAAATTCATGTGTTTTGTTAAAAATGGTTCTTTTTGGTAGAAAATTAATCTTCTGCGTAGAAAATTAATTTCCTTTGTTGAAAACATCTATTTCGTTCAAAATTTATTTTACTTGCTTCAAATTTATTTCTCCAACTGAAAATGAAACTATTCTATTTTACATTGAAAATTGATCTTTCTTTAGCTAAAATTTCGCTTCTTTGGTTGAAAATTATTTTTTTTTTACTTAAAATAATTTTTTTTTATTGAAAATTAATTGCTTTAACTAAAAACTAACCTTCCATTTTTCGTCGAATTTCTTTTTTTTTATAAACATTTCACCTTTTGGTTGAAAATTCATCTGATTGGTTGAAAAGTTAACTATTTTATTGAAAATTTATTAAATTTGGTTAAAAACTTATTTCTCTAACTTACTTTTTTTTACAAATTCTGAAAAATTAGAAATCTTCGATTCTTTTTTTGAAAATCTTTTAAATTGTTTTGAAACCTTTTATAATATTATCTAAACATAAATTTTTTTAAATTGAAAATTCTTTTATTGTCTTGAAACTTTTCAAACTTCTTTGAAAACCTATCATCTTTTTGTTCTAAGCCTTCAAAAATGTATATTTCGTTAAAAAATTTTGAAATAATTCCATGTTTTAAATTACTTTAGAATAATCTAAAAAATTCGAAATATTTCTTAAACTTACACGAATTTTTTTAGAACTTTTTAATCTTGCAAAATTAACCAATTTTTTTGCTTAAAATTTTTTAATTTTTACCTTCAAAACATCTACACTCTTTTTTCGAAATTTTAAGAAATCATTTAAAATATTTTTAAGTACTTTTTATTTTTCTCTTAAAATTGATTTTTCAACAACAAAAAAATCATTTGTACTTTTCCCAGGATTCTTAAAAACACTTTTTTATTTTCTTGTAAACATTTAAAATTCTTAAAAATCTTTTTTTTCAAATCTTTAAAAATCTTGAAATATTTAGAAATTTTTAAAATCTTTCCAGGTTTTAAATTATTTTTGAATCTTTTCCAAACTTCTAAATATTCCTTAAACTTAGTCGACTTTTTTTCAAACTTTGTAATATTGTAAAATTGAACAATTTTGGTTGAAACACTTCTACACTCTTTTTCGGAATTTTAAGAAATCATTTGAAATGTTTTTAACTATTTTTCAATTTTTTCAAAAAAAAAACAACTGATTTTTCAAAATCAAAAATCATTTGTAATTTTTCCAGGAATCTGAAGAAAATTTTTTTTATTCTTTTGAAACCTTTCAACATCCTTAATAACTGTCTTTTTTCAAAACCTTCAAAAAAACTACATTTTGCTTGAAACTTTATGAAATCTTGTCAAGATTCAAATTATTTTTTATTCTTTTCAAAACTTCTGAACATCTCTTAAAGTAACTTGATTTTTTTCTAAACATTTTTAATCTTGCAAAATATTTCACATCTTTTTTGGAATTTTGGGGAATCATTTTAATTTTCCCGTAAATCTTTTTAAGTTTTGTTTTAGAATTTATCTTTCAAAATAAAAAAATCATTTGAAATTTTCCCATAAATCTTTTTAAACAAATTTTGTTCTTCAAACCTTTCAAAATTCCTAAAAAGCTTCTAATTTTTTCTTCAAAATCTTCAAAAATCTACATTCTGTTTAAAATATTTTAAAAATTCTGCATAATTAAATAATTGACTTAAAATTTTTTGGACTCTTTCTTGACAATTTTGGAAATATATTTTATTATTAATTTTTCAAAATAAAAAATCATTTTCAATTTTCCTAGGAATCTTAGGAAAGGTTTTTTGCTATCTATTTTCGAAATCTTCAAAAATCTACATTTTGTTTTGAATATTTTGTAATCTTCTAAGAATTTACATTATTGTTTTTTTTAACTTATAAACATCTCTTGAAATTACTCAAATTTTGTCTAAAAATGTGCAATTTTGCGAAAATTTTTGCATCTTTTTTGAAATTTTAGGAAATCATTTAAATGTTCCAATAAATCTTTTTCAATTTCCTCTATTTCAAAACTGTTGAAAAACTTGGACTTTTTTTCTTCAAAACCATCACAAATCTACATTTTGTTTAAAATACTTTAAAAATTCTGCATGACTAAATGATTGTCTTAAAATTTTCCGGATAATTTTTTAAAAAATTTGGAAATATTATTAAATATTCTTTTAATATCAAGTTTTGAAAATAAAAAATCATTCTTAATTTTCCTAGGTAGCTTAAGAATTTTTTAAAAATCTTTTGAAATCTTTCAAAAATCTTAAAAAGCTTCTCATTTTTTCCCTCAAAACCTACAAAAATATAATTTTTATTTAAGATATTTGTAAAATTCTGCTCAATTAAATAATTGAGACAAAATATTCCGGATCCTTTTTTTGACCATTTTGTAAATATTTTTAAATATTACTTTTTTTAAATAAAAAATCATAGTCAATTTTCCTAGGAATCTTGAGACATTGGTTTAAATCTTATGAAATCTTTCAAAATTCTTAAAAAGCTTCTAATTTTGTCTTACAAATCTTTAAACATCTACATTTTACTTATAATATTTAAACATTTTTGCATAATTAACTAATTGCCTTAAAATTTTTTGGATTTTTATTTTTTTTACAATTTTTGAAATATTTTTAAATACTCTTTTAATATAACATTTTCAAATTAAAAAAGTCATTTTTATAATTTACCTAGTATTCGTATGACATTTTTTTAATTCTTTGAAATCCCTTCAAAATTCTTAAGGTGTCTTTTTGGGATATCTTCAAAAATCTACATTTCATTTTGAATGTTTTGTAATTTTCTCTGGATTTATTTGTTTTTTTTTCTTTTTGAAACTTCTAAATACATATCTCTTAAACTTACTCCAACTTTTTCTACAATTTTTTAATCTTTCAAAATTGTTCACATCTTTTTTGAATTTTTAGGAATTCATTTTATTTTCCCATGAATCTTTTTAAAAAAATTTTGTTCTCCTAAAACCTTTCAAAATTCTTAAAAAGCTTCTAGTTTTTTTCCATAAAATCTACAAAAAAAACTACATTTAGCTTAGAATAAAGAAAATCTGCATATTTAAATTGCCTACAATTTTTAGAAGTCTTTTTGTCAATTTTGGAAATATTATTTTAATACTAAATATTGAAAATAAAAATCATTTTCGATTTTCCTAGGAATCTTAATAAAATGTTTTTAATTTTTTTGAATCCTCAACAAATTCTTAAGTGTCTATTTTTTAAATCTTAAAAAGGCTACATTTTGTTTTAAATATTTTGTAATCTTCTTAGCATTTTAATAATTTTTTCTAATCTTATGAAAATTTTTAAATATCACATGAACTTACTCGATTTTTTTCCAAAAATGCTTAATCTTGCAACATTCTTCAAACCTTTCTTTCGAAATTTTAGGAAATCATTTGAATTTTCCAATAAATCTTTTTGAATTTTAAAAAAATGTTCTCTCTTTCAAAATTCTTAAAATGCTTCTAATTTTTTTTCTTCAAAATTTTCAAAAATCTACATTGTTTAAAATATTTTTGAAAATTTTGCACACTTAAATAATTGTTTTCAAATTTTCCGAATTCTTTTCAGAAAATTTTGGAAATATTTTTTTATCAGTAAATTTTCATAATAGAAAATCATTTTCAATTTTCCTAGGAAGCTTAAGAAAATTTATCAATTCTTGTGAAAGCTTCAAAAATTCTTAAAAAGCTTCTAATTTTTTTTCGTAATCTTCAAAAATTTACATTTTGTTTGAAATATTCTATAAATTCGAAATAATTAAGTGATTCCATTAAAATTTTTCGAATTAGTTTTTGCTAATTTTGGAAACATTTTTAATATTAATTTTTCAAACTAATAAATCATTTTCAATTATCCTAGAAAGCTTGAGAAATTTTTCAGTTCTTTTGAAAACTTACAAAATTCTTAAAAAGCTTCTATTTTTTTATAATCTTCAACAATCTACATTTTCTTTAAAATATTCTAAAAATTCTAAATAATTAAATGATTGCCTTAAAATTTTCCGGATTATTTTTTGACAATTTTGGAAATATTCTTAATTATTAATTTTTCAAAATAATAAATAATTTTCAATTTCCCTAGGAAACTAAAAAAATCGAAATTTTGTTTTAAATGTTTTGTAATCTTTTCCAATACGGGTAATTTTATTCTTATCAGCACCGAATTTTTTTTACCGATATCGTCAGTGTATACACAGTTATTTAAGATATTCTAAATTTTGTTCATAATTTAATTTTTCTCATCTCTTGAAGACTATGCAAAAAAATAATAATTTTCAACAAAATAGTTGAATCGGTACCTAAAACAGATTAATTTTCAATCAAACAGTTGCACTTTTCACCTGAAATTTAGAAAAATATTTAAAAATTTAAAAAACTGCCTAAAAATCTATCAGATTTTGTTCAAAGTCTTTAGAAATCTGTTGAAATGTTTGAAAATCTTTAAAAATTAATTTAAAAAAAAATCATACATTTTCCCATGAATCTTAATAAAAGTTTTTTATTTTTTTGAAACCTTTCGAAATTTCTAAAAAGCTTTTAAATTGTTTTACAAATCTTCTAAAATCTACATTTTGTTAAAGAAAATCTGAAATCTTATAAAAACTCTAAACCTTATAAATATATTTTTAAATTGTGCAAAATAAAAAAAAATTGTTTTGAAATATTTAAAATACTTTTCTGTCAATTTTGGGAATCTTCTGAAAAGTTTTAAAAACTTTTTGAACATTTTCTTAAAATTAATTTTTCAAAATAAAAAATCATTAAAAATTTTCGCAGGAATCTTAAGAAAAATTTTTATTCTCTTGAAACCTTTCAAAATTCTTCAAAAGCATCTTTTCGAAATCTTCGAAAATCAACATTTTGTTTAAATTTTTTAAAAATCTTCTCAAGATTTGAATTATTTTCGAATCTTTTTAAAACTCTAATCTGTAAAATAACTCAGTTTTCCTTAACTTTGGTTAAATCCTGCAAAATTAAAAAAAGTTTCTTAAAATATTCCAGTTTATTTTTTGACGTATTTTGGTACCTCTAAAACTTAACATTTTTGGATAAAGCATAAATCTCTTCTATCAATAATGTTTAGAAACATTAATAAATCAATTCTATCATGAAATAAAACTTTATTATTTGGAAATTTTGATTTCCAAATTGATAGTGCAGAAAATTCGATGTTTATTAAAAAATAATCTAACCAATGAGGTATTCGACAACTATGCATAAGAAATTTCGTTGCAACTTTTTAAGAAAAGGAAGATAGAATTTTTAGGTTAGAGCTGGAGCTTAATACCTCTTTAAATATTAATTATTTTTTCTAAAAGGCAGAATATTCTATTTGCAGAATGCAAGTTGCAAAAGAAAACAATTTATTTATGAATGAAAATTGTGCACAAAACCAATAAAAATATTCACCGCCCGGAAAATTGATTTTTAGGTTAGGTACGACCGATCACTGATACTCGTATTTTTGATCGATTTTTAAGGAAGCTGATTAAACTTACCTCGGACAAAGGTTGAGCAACGCGTCCGTCGAAGGCAAAAATAATAAAATCCACACTGGGATCTAGTTTATGTCGAATCACCTGGACAATGGACTCGCATCGATGCACAACTATGCAACGCTCCCTCTCCTTTGCACTTTGGAGCAATACATCGGAAACTTTTTCACACAATTCACCCGTTGCGACGACCTAAAATTCTAATTAAATTACCTGTTTCATGTACTGATTACGCAGAAAATAAAAGAAAACGCACCAAAAAAGATATCAAGGAGTCTATACTGCTAATATTCTGTCCGCAGCTTCTCAGGACTCCCGCCATTATTTAGGATTGTTCGCCATTTTGAAAGTGACGCCAACTAACTAGAGAAAAAAAATTCCCTGTAAGACTGCATCAGGCATTAGGTATTTTCACTTCAACCATCATCTAACTTCATATCGCTAAGTGCTGAGGGGAAAACAATGGGCCAAATGCATGGGACAAATCTTTATTTTTGTAATATCTTCGTAATCAATAATAATTATTATCATTTTATTATTTCATTGTATAGTTCTTAAGAAATAAAAACTTTTTTTTAATACACTTAAGTAGATAAAATTAGTTGTT